>KN837255.1:41412-143677 GCA_000827215.1 Sphaerobolus stellatus SS14 | reverse complement strand
CAGATACGTATTGTGGATAGAGATGTAGACAAGTCTGCTTTCTCCACAATTTTTGGGACTTATGAAAGTCTTGTCATGCAGATGGGTGATTGTAATGCTCCATCTACATTCCAGCGTTTGATGACTATGAAATTCATCAAACAAGTTGGTCAGTTCATCCATGTTTACCTGGATGATATTTTTGTGTGTTCTATGCCAATAGAAGAACATGAAGAACACTTGAGTCAAGTGTTCGCTTTGTTGCATGCAAATCATTTATACCTGAGTAAAACTAAGGCTGATTTGTACTCGGAGAGGATGGATTGCCTTGGTCATATCATTGATGATCAAGGTATTCATGCTGATACAGATAAACTGTATCGTCTGCGTAGCTGGAGAACTCCAAGAAGTTACAATGAAATCCTGCGATTTGTAGGATTATGCAATTATCTGGCATTGTTCTTACCAGATATTTCAGCATATACCAGCCCATTGACTGGTATAAACAGAAATAATTGTCCTTTTGAGTGGACTCCATTTCTGGATAAGTGCTTTAAGAGTATAAAGCACATGGCTACCAAGCACCTAATCCTTAAGGCGCTTGATTGGAATTCACCACTGGATATCTTGGTGGTGATTGATGGATCCAACTTTGGGGTTGGAGGATACATTGGACAAGGAAAGGAGTGGAATACTTGTCATCCTGCTGGATTTCTATCTAAGAAATTCACTTCAGCGCAGCAGAATTATAGGACTCATGAACATGAGACCTTAGCTGTACTGGAAGCTCTTGCCAAATGGCAAGATAAGCTATTAGGAAGGAAATTCTTCCTAGTAACTGACAACAAGAGTCTTACATTCTTTAAGACTCAGGAAACCCTCACAGCTTGACAAGCTCGCTGGTGGGATTTCATCAGTAGGTTCGACTATGAACCTATTCATGTTCCAGGTGTCTTGAACATAGTAGCAGACTGTCTGTCTCGCTACTTCAAGAATGATCTTCCAGAGGAAGTTCACCCTGAATGGGAGTATGTTGATATTGATGTACGGCTTGATCCTGACGGAGATACTCTGCCAGTTGACCAGTATGTCGAAATGGCGGCAACCAGAGAAATTAAAGTCTCTGCTGTTACCAGACATACTAATAGACTCAGGGAAAGACCTGAGTCTAGAGAAGAAGAAGCTGATCAATTAGCTTTACCTGAGGGTGAACAAATTGACTCTCAATGAAGATGATGTACTTGTCTTTAATTTGGGTGCTGACAAAGTTAATTTGCATCAACACATTGAAGGAGATAATTCTTTCCTTGATATAGTTAGAAATAACTATATTAATGACAACTTATTATCTAAAGTTGTCGCAGATGTCTCTGCTCACAAGCAATTTGCCATGCGAGACAAGCTGTTATTTACCAAAAATCAACTTGGTAGAGATATTCTCTGCATCCCTGAGGATGCTTTCCAAAGGGGGAGGAGACTGGTCAAAATTATAATTGACCAGGCACATAAGATTATAGGACATTTTGGAACCTATAAGACTGCAAAATATATTTGTAGAGCATACTGGTGGACCAGTATGGTGAATGACATTGAGTCATTCTGTCAGTCATGCGGCCAGTGTCAAACAGCCAAGACTGATAATCATAGACCAGTAGGTCTATTACATAGTCTTCCAATACCTAATGGACCCTGGGTCTCAATAGGTATTGACTTTGTTGGTCCCCTTCCAGAGGATAAGACAAAGGATGAGAAATATGATTACTTAATGGTAATCATTGATCGTTTCTCATCACAAGTACATTTGATTCCAACAAATGTGCACGTTACAGCCAGAGGAGTAGCTTGGTTGTATTTCAAGGAAGTAGTCCATTTACATGGACTACCAGAGTCAATCGTAACTGATCAGGACTCTAAGTTCACTTCTATATTCTGGAGTGAATTACAACGATTAATAGGCACTAAGCTCTTAATGTCCACGTCGTTCCATCCTCAAACTGATGGAGCAACTGAACGGGCCAATCGTTCGATAGGGCAAATACTGCGAACAGTAGTTGCTAACGATCAGCGGGATTGGGCAGAGCGTTGTCCAATGGTTGAATTCGCTATTAACAGTAGTACTAGTGAATCCACCGGATATGCTCCCTTCAAGATTATATATGGATATATGCCACATATAAACCTTCCCACTGATTTTAATACCAAATACAAGGGTATTAAACACTTGCTGAACAAGCAAAATGGAATATAATGGCTACTCATGATGCCATTATAGCGAGTAGCATTAAACAAACAGTTAATGCGAATAAGAAGCGGAGACCAGGAGAAGAATATTCCCCTGGTGACTTGGTATATTTAAGTACCAAGAATCTAAATCTACCCAAGGGTAGAGCGCGTAAACTTTTACCAAAGTTTATAGGACCTTATAAAGTCCTGGAAGCGCGGAACGAGAGCTCCAATGTCATACTTGATCTCCCTGATGAGCTCAAGGCTAGAAAGATCCATGTGACCTTTCATAATAGTCTTATTAGGCCCCATGTACCTAATAATGATTCTCAGTTCCCAAACTGAGAAGCCAAAGCCTTTTATGACTTTGGTAAGGATGACAAACAAGAATGGTTCGTTGAAGAAATCATTGGACATGAATGGTCCAATGATGGGTTACAATTTAGAGTCCAATGGACTCTAGGAGACGTCACCTGGGAGCCACTCTCAGGTGTCAAGGAGTTGGAAGCTCTAGACCATTATCTAGAGCTCCGCAGCGTCAAGCAGCCGTGCGATCTTCCTAGAATAGGAAGTAGAACTAGTAATTCCTCAAGAAAGAGGAATTAATGTGAATATATGCACATATATACGCATATATACTGGATAAACAGTAGAGCACGCAGTGTAACTAGCATGCCGTGATATTATAACTATTATAATATCAAGAAATACCTTAATGATAAGGTATTCCGGTGCATATATGCACCTATATGCACTATTATTACTATAAAAGTAATAATAGGACGGCCCAGCCTATGGGTCATCATAGATCAGATCATTCTATAAATAATCTGATCCGAGGCCAACGTGGCCTCAAAGAAGCACTGATGGGATCAGTGCCAGCCGGCTAGTGGCTGGCCCGAGGTATAAATATACCTTTAGTGTGGCTCTGGCACCTCTCTCCTTAACCAGAGCCACAACGGTAGCAACCCATCGCTACCAGTACCCGCACCATGTCTGACTCCAAAGAGAGTCAGTCTAAGCGCAGCAGAAATGCTGCAGACCTGTTATTGCGTTTTCGCAAAAAAACAAGCCCAACATGATGAAAATCACGTCAAGGTAGGCGCCGTTTATGGTGCCTGTTTTGTCTACCACCCCGAAGGGTGCGAATGATGCTCTAAATACTTAGAGCATCTCCTGGAGGACATTTCTCAGTGTCCTGCCAGGTTCTCATTCTCGAGGGATGAGATTTTAGATGGGATCCACAAGGCATGGCCCCATATTACCAAATACATCCGTGATTTGGATGTATCGTGCTCAACTCTTGAAAAAGAGTTAGATATTGAGAAAGCTGACAACTGTCAGCTTCGTAGCAAAATAGATGATCTCGATGAGACCATCCAGGAATTGGAGGCCCGTATCTTGAGCCTCCAACCAAAAAACCTGGCGGATGACCAATCACTACTGGTCACCTCTCCAGCCGACATCCCAGCATCAGATGTCGGTCTGCATCCCCTAGTAAGTCCTGGCGACAGGAATTACTCATGTAAGCGTTCTCGAAAGCTATTCGAGAACCCTAGCTTCCAGAACCATGTGATGATTCTGGAGAAGCAACCAGACTACTGGTTGCTATATATGTGGAATGTCCTCAAAGAGTGGCATACCAACCCAATGAGCGTCCCTAATGCACTTAGGGACAATCGCAACAGCTATTTCCTCGAAGAGGATATAGACGTCGCAGCATGGATATCCAAGGTTACCTCAGATATCTCAACCCCAGCTTTCATGGAACAGATGAAAGCTGTATTTGGGAGCCGTGACAATTTTGACACAGCCTTTAGTGGATTTGCTACGAATCTACTCAAACTGGACCATGAAGCCACTATGTGGATCACGGATTCGTCAACACCATTGCGAATCGGTACCCACATAGTGAAGGGCCGGCCCCCCAAGTCTCAGGATACCAAATCTGAGAAACTTCCTACCAGACCAGACTTCCTAGCACTGGTCCTGGAACACTGTGCTCTCACTAGAGCACAGATCTATGGTCGAATCATTCCCTACATGATTCGGCATGAAGCCAAACGGCCTTGTAGCCATGCTGGTAGTGAGCGTGCAGCTTACATGCACCTCAACCAGCGTCCGCCTGCCCCTCATAAGGGCAAGCGACCTGTGACTGCATCCCTGCAGTCACGGCTATCAGCACATGTGCCGACACCAGTGCAAACTGGTGAATCCAGCCATCAATGGTTGGATGAGGACTTGGATAACTACAACCAAGTCCGTGACCCGGTTCTTCCATATGAAGAAGAACCCCCCAGCGGTGAACCCGAGGCTGGGGATGTAGCACCAACTACGGCTGATGCTCATAGTAGTCTCCCAGATGAGAATACTATGGATATCGACCAAATTGTGGATGATATCTATGGTGACTGCTAGTAGTGGTCAGCCGGGGAGGATGTAACGGCTATAAGCTGTTATATAGATATATGTATATAATTGTAATATAATACATGTAGAATAACTAATGTATATTAGTTATATGCACTACATCATAGATGTAACTATTATTAGTGTGGACACCATAAGTGTCCACAATGGCCTGTATTTAGCATGCCAGCGCATTAGGCGCCGGCATATATCTTTTTACTTCACACCGTGTACTACCTTACTCAATATATAAGAGTTCAGTTAGTACTGTGTGATTTAAGGATATAAACCTGTTATAGATTCAAACCCTGCCTGCATACACAGATGAGAAACCTTGTTAGAAGGGCAAGCTTTCGCATGAGTCACACTCCTTGGACCACTCAGACACAGTACCGCTGGTTAAGATTTTATAGGCCCCCCTGGATAGCCTAGCTGACTGTCCTTCAATGCTATACATCATTGCCCTCCAGCTTTCGAGTTCAGTCCTCCAACTAAATGCTTGAGCTGTTGCTTGAGTCTACTAGCATTAATAATCTCAAACAATGTGACTGCACTTAATGACTTAACAATTCCATGTTTTAGTCTCTATGCCATCTCATGGAGAACAACTAATGACATTATGAAAGAAATGAGGATAATATATATAGGAAATGTTCTATCATTCATGCTATGGATGGAATGATTATTCAATGTGTTGGGTTGATGATAGGAGGGATAATCAAGGAACCACCAAGTTCTCATTCAGTGAGAGAATTTGTAACTACAGGTATGAGAAGTTAAATTCAATGATTTAAGTGTCAAATAAGAGACTTACATGTATTTTGACCACCAATCACAATAGATAAGCCAACCCACATGCAGCCTAGCCAACCACCGACTGCACAACCTGTTATTTGTTGAAAATTCCGCTTTCTCAACATAAAGAATGCCTGTAAAATGAAAAATGCCAGCATTCAAAAATCAAACCCTCATCCCAGAACAAATAATGGGAGCTCATGGCATAGTCCAGATGCAATGAAGGTTTCAAATAAGAGTCCCCAGCCTTTTGGGAACCTTAACCATTCCCCAATCCAATATCCAGGGAGACCACCAATGACAAAGAAAACTCTTCTAAACAATTGGCACCACCAAATAACCCAAAATTTATGCAAGGAAGTCAAGGAAAAGGACTATTGAAAATAGGAGGCCATCCCTCGATGATTGACCGGAAAGGCCAATGCTGATAAGAGTGTTGAGGTCATTGTTAAGCTCTGTGCAGAACTAAGGTTAAACTATGTCGGAGATGTATGAATAGGACTTGGCTTCAGCTTCTATGCTGTGCCACTATTGCAAGTCATGTCCTGATTTCAAGTTGGTCGCGTCTGATCAAGTTTGGACGGTAGAGGTCAAGACAGAGTTTGTCAGAGATGTCAGAGTAATCAAAACCAAGGGTCAGGACTGTAACGTGGTAAGACTATGTTGAACCAGAGGTCAGTCAGAGGGTGTCGGAGAGGAAGTCTGAGATGAAGTCAAAGACAACGAATGAGAATATAACAGATGGTAAACTAAGTTGATTTCCAGATAGAGGACTACCTAAGAATATACATGTACTTATATACTCTGAACAGGAGTTAACTTAAAGGAGATAATAGATATAACGGATAGGTCAGGAAGGGTTGGAAAGCAGGGCAGATCAGAAGCGGTAATAACAAGGAATAAACAGGGATGAATAGGGGGGGATCGGGGGATCGGATAAGGATGGGACTAAGATACAAGATACCAGTCCAACATGATTATGGGCATAGCCAATGAGAAATAAAGGCATGATAATAAGAAGATAAGAGAAGTAACCAATGAAGACAGAGAAGGGCAGTGTATTGATAGTGTATGGTTGGAGATGTCGGGTGGTGTCAGAGGAGTAATAGTTGTCAGAGAGCTGTCGGAGGGTGATGCCAAGGTAGGGTGTAACAGTCATATGCCAGTTTAAACATGTATATTACCATACACCCTGTGGATTTATGATACACTGTTGAAATGAAATAACATGATTGCCAAGGGAGAAATTGAAGGAATATAGAACCACCTTTAGGCATGCCAAAAGGAGAGGCATACTTCCATACACTATCAATAATGACAACTATAAGGAAGTAAGAAGGATTTTTCTGATAGTTCCTAGAAGGAACAATCATTGCTCTAACAAACAAGTTTTTGGAGGGATGATGATACTTTTGCCATGTGCAAAGTCAATGCCTCGCAAGGAACAAGCAAGATCCAGGACGTCTGATAGTGGGGAGAGAATTGAGTCGAAATAGGGCCACTTGGAATGCAATAATCAAGGCTCAGCTGCTGTTGAAACAATTCCCTTAGACCCAATTTCATAATCTTCCACAATGGCCTCCACTTCTTTGGTAGATTTTGGAGATTTCTGAATTCCAGGAGCATAGAAGGCATAATCAACTGCCTTCACCATTACAACAGTGCAGACATAATCTAACAAGATCAAAATTGAAATAATGCGAGAGCAAATATTCTAAGAATCACTTTTTAATGCATTATAAGCCAAATAATCAGCCCCTATCAACAAACTGCCAAATGCCACCCTGAGACAGGAGAGAACCACAAAAGGAAATATCATCAAGCATAATAAACTCAAGTCTGGCCATCTGACCAGTAATGCCATACATAGTAATGGCAATAAAGGACTAAATATTGCAGATAGGTTGTGGAGATTCAAGGTTATAGGTTCTGTTGAGACGAAGTTGTAGGAGGGTTGTGTAAGTAGTGTGTAAAGCCTGGAATGTGTATCCCCAAATGAGCTGATTAGAAAGTTAGATATCAACATATCTAGTCTCTAATGTGTCCACCATGCTGTACTATTATGTTTGATAAAAAGAATGCACCTCTAAAACCATCCTAAGTACATTGAGGGAGTGAAGCATGAAACCAATAATGTACCCACTGGCCAATATCGTCATCTCAGATCCTTCTGCATCCCTTACGTCTAGTGTTCCCCAACCAGATTGTAGTTGAGTGATAGTCGAGTGGGCTTCGTGTCGCAATGAAGGATAAATAACATAGCCCACCTTATGTGCGACTGACGCCGCATCAACAGTAGCCCACAATGGCCCATACGGTTCCGACCGTCGCGATTTGCTCTGCAGAGGTTATGGTAATCGTCCGAAATTACTTGTTGTCTAGATAACATATTCAAAATGCAGCATTCATTGTCTATTTTCATAAATATACCGTGGAGACTCAGACCACTACTTATAAGTACTCACGAACAACTCACGAGACCACACTAAGTACTAATCTATTACTCTCCAGCACTCAGCTTAAGCGATTACTTTATTTGCCACAATAAACAGAAATTTAATGAAAATGAAACTAATATTAATATTCGAAAATGTCTGTTCCTTCCGTACAACTTGACAGGAACATACGCAAGCTTCAGCAATTTGTCCTCACCACTGCCCCCCCTGTGTTGACTGGAGCTTCAATGACATAAAGAAATCACTCGGCGTCTCTCAGATCTTCAAAAGAATATTATTCCGTTCAATCCATTCGTCCTTTAGTATACAGCATCCAACTTCAGTACTTATGAATATTGTAATATATGTAATAAGTAATACAATGATACAAGTTATAAATATAATGATCTCTACATCTCGCAGATAATTTATATACATACATATAAGTTAACAGTCCGGTCTATCTCACTGATCGATGTCTACTAGTATCAACGACGTGAATTGTCCGCCCTCTATGTCATCTCCCGACAAAATATAGGTATCAGTTGTCCATTCATCCGATGGATTTCGTACACTACTGCGCAAATTAAGGACCATCATACCAGCCTGCAATATATAGGCCGTTAAAATACTATCGCCGGCACAAATAGGACAAACGTACCGTTATTGCCACAATTGCAACTTCCCAGCTAAGGAGGGACTCGTAAATGAAACACGGAATATTATTATTCTCTTTCTTACCCTTGTCCAGCTGATTCCAATGGCGAATTGGATTGATACTTTATGAAAAGAAGATTCACGACATACATAACTGTAAAAAGATTGGTTCTGAGTTAATCAACGATGACTGGCATTACTCACTGAGAATGCTAGATGTAGATCAATGTTAATATTAATCCCAAGCTCCGCATAAGAGAACACTTACGCAAGGCAATATAATGCCCCATCCCTGAAAATCAACATCAGCGACTAGGAAAAAACTCAATTATATTCAATACCGATAACCTTACCTGAAGAGAACGACAAATAAAGGGGTCATACCTGTCGATAGACCCACTGTTCGGAACTTTTTATAAAGTGCGTATAATGTCAATCCGAAATAAAAGACTGAAATTTAGGTTAATGCCTGTATAGACACACTCTCTAGATACTAATTGTTGACCTTGTACCGGTATAACTATTGCCCTGCCATGGTGTGTGTAATCATTTAATTTGCTGGACTGTGATGGCATGGAAGTACCTACCCGCTATTTAAAACAATAACGGAACGAAATGGATTATGAGCAAAGCATCCTGGCAAAACGCCAGATAAAGGGTTTGGATCCTGCGCAGTGCCTTCGAAACCCGACGCTATGAGTCCAAAAACTGTCTGCTTTTGATCAGTCAATCGTCCAAATCGTTGAAACCTGAAGCATACCGCGCTTTCGACTGCAGAAGAATAAGAGATGTCATGGAGATAGTATTAGGCAAGCTTACCTATCCATAGGACGACTAGAAGAGCACCAACTGCAACCGGAATGGTATTATTAGATAGTAGCTAATCGCATTGTTCGGCGCACTTTTTTTATTCGCGCTGTACAGCGAATATATGCGCAGGAGGAGAATAATGTCGGCAACCGGAACAATGATTGCAGCTCCCCTGCGAAGAAATGATTTATTATTTAGGGATAAAGCGGAGAAATGATATATACCATATTTCAAAGGGATAAAAACGAGAACAGCTGTCCATTTGTCAATAGTTGGTCCAAGGCTGTTACAAATAGCCACTTACAACTATTCAAAATAAATATTAGTGAATGATTCAGTCTTTGGGGATAGCTGGACTTACAGTTCCCGTTAAATGTGCACTAATTGATGCTTTCGATGTTCATCAGTTTCACAACTTTGGATCGATGGTAATAGTTACCATAAGAATTTATCATCATGTAGCATAACGCGTAATACCGAACAAGCACATGGAGAATAGTTATTGGCGACCAAGAAGACCTGAACATTATCACATCAGAACTGAATAAAAAGAAACGCTTCCCGAGTATCCTCACAGCCAGATTGATTTAAACTCTTCCCCTAACGTCAGAAATATTTCATAGGATAGTAGTACTGTAGCTGAAACTGTGTTTGACTGCGCGTAAGTACAGTTTTTCGGGACATAATAATCTGGACATACCAAAGAGCAAGCTTGTCGTTCGATAGTCTTCAACTGTATCTCTGAATTCCTGAAGAAGATCCATAGCGGAAAGTTTGGTTCAAGTTCCCCACGGACGTTCGCGTAAGAGACACTTCAGATGGGTATTATAGAGTAGCGGTAGCGGTAGCGGTAGAGCGTGCGGTCAGAGCAGTCCTCAGATTATATTCTGGGCTCTCAATATATATAATAAACTAGGCCGGCCAATGAAAGTTGAGCGTCCTTTGGAAGTACGCTTCTTACTGTCAGAACGGCGTCAGCCTCTATTCGCCTGTCAGACGTATGATATAGTATATGGGACCTAGTGACAAAGGAAGATAATATGACTGCCATACGTCACATTCTCGCAAAAGGCCGTGTATTGTGTCGAGATGCATGATCTAGGTGATAAAAGCGTCGAACAACATCCAAGAGACTGACTCACCATCTGTTTATCATAAGAACATTGCTCCGAATTCGGTAAATAGCAGAATGTTCAGAGTCGTAATCATACTTGAGTGAGAAAATGAGGACGAAATAGAGCACTGAATCTTTGGTTGTTAATCAAACCTTTGCGATTAGGAAGCCCAGTAATGTGTCGGATAGAGTAGGATATACTCTTACCTTTGATGCCCAGCTAGGAGTACGTTTCCCAATAGGAGTTTCCACTATCCTTCGCCCAAAAGCCACTATCTCCTCGATCAGGCATTACTTGCCAAGGATAGTGCATTTTCGTTGGAAAAATCTCCGAACGATGAAAATCAGAAATGCACTATGGAGGTAACGATCCCCAAAAGGCTCGATCATGTATTTTACATCGAAAAAATATTTTTGACTACCATCTTTGTGAATATCAATTAAATTAGCTAGAAGTTTTCTATTCCATTGAGTTCGGTAGGGAATGCTTGTGATGCACGCAGGGGTATTTTACACGGGAACTCGCGCTCGGAAGCGGCGTAAATTAATATTATATTGAGTTGGTGCCCCTTAATGTAAAAACAATTTGGAGGAAGATAGTCAAAACTTGAACGGGGTATTCTGGATAGAAATGCACGAACGAGTCTTCTGAATAGATTTTCCACGAACGAATATTATATAAAACATGCTAACGGGCATTCCCGCTGTATATTGAGCGAACGGGTGATTTCCGCAGCCTGCGTAAAGTCCCGAACGTGCATAATTGTTGGAAAAGGCTCGATCGCGTGGATACTTAGCAAAAATCCCGTTCGGTGATTTCCAAAAACTCAAAAGTCACGATAGGGCAAAATCTTTGGTGGGAATGTACTGCCAACTAGGCCCAGCTTTTTCCTCAGGGGTTTTAACTCTATACATAGAGAGCGGAGCCAGAATTTTCACCAAGGAAGAATTTAAAGTTATTCAAACAAATTCATGGTTTGTCTTTACTACTGAAGAAGAATAGTCCGGACCTCCATTCCCAAGGCTAATGCCCCTGCGGTACAGGGCAATCAGATTTTGTGATGATTTGAATTAGAGTAAAATGTACATACCTGTTTAAACAGAACTATTTAGCCACAAGAAAGGACTCCGTGTACAAATGGTACCTTTTGCTCCAATAAACCAGAGTAAGCTGTTATTAGAATGGCTAGGAAGTCTTTATGAAAGTACTGATAGAAGCGAAGATCCCTCCAAATTCCTTGATGTTGCCTGTCTAACGGGGTACCGGGTAGATCATGATGCAGATTGGCTTGACATTCTCCAGGAACCTTATGCCGCAAAGTTAATCTTGGCAGTTCTATAGAAGAGCCCGTCTATTATAAGAAACATCAATAGGATACTATTAAGATTTTGAGACGAACGTTCATGGTAAGTAGTACTGACCAATATTACTCCATGTTGTTGAAAATATTCTTTAAATGGAACCAGTCCGAGTAAGCTCTACTTATGAGCACAATTGCAGTTCAAACAGCTTCATATAGATCGGCGATAGACCCCGATGATTCGTTCTCGTTAGCTATGCAATACCAAGTAATTGAGCAGCTGGTGGTGATGGTAATATGGAAGTTGCGGAACAGGGAAGCCGATTTAGTCTTAGTAATCATTCAGGGACATACGGCCTTGACGCCCGCTATTATTCACTGAGGTTTACTCTTAAGGTCTTACTATTCATTTGCACAATGGTTATTGTCTGTCTAGTCAATGATACACTAGCGTTTTTCTATACGCTATAGAATTCAATATGAGTTGAATGATAGACGAACTTTATCCCCCTCAAATTATGATCTGGATTCATATTCGCCATCTGTTCTTTCCAATCTTTACCAAACTCAGCCCTATAAATTTCTTCAATAAGCTGCATGCACTCCTTCGTCACATCTTTCCAATCAAACACTAGTGACACACTATTATTTCTGATTGAGGAATTTCAAAGGAAATTCATCACCGGACCCGCCTTCTGTATTATTTCTTTGGGAGTGATATGTACAGGAGAACAAGTAAATTATTATCCTGTTCATGTAATAATAGGTAAGCAAAATAATGGTTTGTTTAAAACTATAACTGCATAGACAACTATGAAATATCTATAATTTAAATAGGAGGAAGCCTTGTGGAAATACAGACATTATCTGTAGTTTTTAAGAATAAGATATTTCTTTTCAGAGATTTCCTCAGGGTAAAGGAAGCTGAAATCTTTGTGAAAAGTATATTTTCTGTTTCAATATCTGGTATGAGAATGTCTCCTGAATGTTAAAATATTAACATGATTTTTTGGTGCTACAGAATGCAGAGAATAATTTGCATATCATGTGCATGTCCTACAAGCATTTCCACTGGCAGAAATTCAGGGTTCCCACACCGGCTAATTTAGCCTAAACTTAGCCTAAAAGTTTAGCAGGCTTTTCCAGATCTTTTCCTAACCTTTTCCTTCAATTTAGAAAATCAGCATTTAACTTTGATTAAATGCGGAAAGTCTGTTAAGAGAAATGCATTGGAAAGTTAGCTTATGGCACAGCTTTCTTGTCAATTATCTCAAGGCACAATGATGTCTTTCTTTTGGTTTTTGAATTAATTTGTGGTTCTTAGAAAGTACTTTTTGCCATAGTTTTATTGGGCCAAGTGTAAAGATTTCTCACAGAGAAAATTTTATACTTTCTATTTCTTAACAGGAGCATAGAAAGATCAGATTAAGCTCAATTTCCTCTCCATTAATAGTTTCATTTAAGGTTCATTTATACATAATTGAATAGTTAAGGGTAGTTGGATTTTTGAGGGATTGACAGCTTCAGGAATGTAATAGCTGACAGGTAGGATTTATCTAGGATATCAGGCCCACTATATGAACAAATAATTGACACTATCCATCCAGTTTCATCAGGCAGAAAGCCAGGTCCAGTGAACATTTTTCTATGGATTGGTGAAATAAAAGGATGTCTCCAGTGAAACATTATCTTCATAAGTTCAGGTGTGAATTTCTCCACAGTTGCCACATCCCATTCTTTTGCAGGTCCGTAAATTTTCATTGCGTTCAAGAAGTCACAATAAACCTGCGAATCTCTCACTGCAGAATGTCTGTTCAGTGACAATGTCAAGCCTATCTCCGGCCCAGTCACCGCGATGGATCGGAAGACTAACGAATACGGGAGAGAATAACATGGCCAAGTGTGAATCATTTCTTCCTGACGCCTTCGCTGACATTATACCCTTCGAAAAGGTTGTTAAACCCCTCTTGACTGACAAAAAGCTTTTTTGAGAGATTTCGAAGGATGTACGTGGTTTCGTATCGCATAGAAGCCATCAATTCCTCGTATACAGATTTCTCGAGTCCGTTTAAGAGAGCGTAATTGGTAGGAAGGGGGGATCCGGCTTCCAAGGCGTAGGGATATGCACAACGGAACAGGGGCTGATCCTTTCATATGCGTTACCTGGATTCTTGCGATTAAAGCATTTTGAGTTTCCTTCGTAAGTGCCAAATTGTAGGCCAGTCGTCGCACTGAAGATAATCCCCAATGCACGTAACACCATCACTACCCCAGAGTCTGAATGACATGACATGTTCGCGGATACGGGCGCTATGACGTCTTCCGACTGTCCAAAAACAACGTGAAGTGAGAGCAAGCATAACGAGGTCGCTAAGATTGTCGATTTTCTCGAAGATGAGGTGTAGAGCATCGTCTGGCAGCTGATCAAGGGTCAATAGCCCGTTCACACAAGATGCTAACACTTCCGCTTTAGTCACTGGGGAAGAAGCCGGCGTGGGTATATCATCGTTATTATTGAAACTATTAGGGAGCACTTTCAGAAATTTCTAGGCAGAATTCCGAACCTTTCAAGTTCTGTGTCCGAGTCACTGTTCGAGGTCGGACGCAACACCCTTAAATTCTTCCTTTTTTTCAATCTTCTTTATAACGTTCTTCGATTCGACTGGTTCTGTGAGTAGGAATTGTAGCATAATTGCAGGATCAGCGTGGAAGAAATCGCCAAGCACGGAAGATGGATAGATGTAACAGTGCTCGTGCTTGTCGAGGTTCATTCTAGAGGGGCAGAAGCACGTCAATCTTAAATCTTTGAAACGTAAAAAAGATCGACATAATCCAGTATTGACTCATTTTTGCAATATAATTGAGAAGCTGAGTCGAGAGGGACAACGAACATAATCTTTGCGAAGCTTCAACGGAACTCCACCGAGCTAGCTATTTCCAGAAAACGTGAGATTCAGGTAGGTGAATGGTAGGCTTTTGGGCTTGCTTACAAAGATATCTTCTTGAAAAATACTACAGATTTTAAGCATAGCTTCAACCTGAGACGGATGGAAGGGAAAATCACGACGTGCGCTGTCGAACAATGTCACAGCTCATCGAAAGTTCTTACCCCAAGAAGTTCCACTGATCTGCACTTCGATGGCTGAATAGGTAAGAAACGGTCTATAGGCGTTCCAGAGCTTCGTTCTGACGCCGAATCTGGATTTTGAAATACAGTCTCTTTTCATAACGAATTTCAGACATAGTAATTATATATTTACGCAATACTAATGAACACAACAATATATTTGTTTATCACTGTACCCGTCCCGACACGTGGTGCCTCTACGTATCGACGCCGTACAGTGGGTTACTGAACTGCTGCAGTACCACGCAATTCCTGACGCATCATGATACCATCAGCTAGTGCTTTCGCCTCCTCCAAAATGACCGACACTTTCTATCACTGAGGTGAAATTTCCGACCTCAGTATGATCCACGCCAGCGTCTGTTGTAGAAGTTCTTGAATTTTCTATGTCGTCGGCCGTTGTACTACTCCTACGAAGATTGAGAACCATTCGTCCCGTCTGGGTGAGAGTTAAGTATCTTTGGTAAAATTATTTCAGAATCGATTCGGACATACTGCAATTGCAATGAGAGATACTAGCCAGCTTTATAAATGCATCAAAATTGCCCTGTATTAACGAGCTCAAGAGACGCACCTTTGCCCGATAGATTCCAGGGGAGATTGTATTTGATATTTTATGAATAGAAAGTTCACCACATACACAACTGAAAGAAAGAAAGAAAAAAATTTCAGACGCGATGGGCTCATAGCGTTTGTTCCACAGACATACACAGTATACTTCGATAAAGTAACCTTGAATCTTCTTGGTCAGAACAAATAATCTCAATAAATGCACTTACACCAAGCAATACAATGTCCCATCTCTAGAATTCCCAATATATTCAAATAATAAAAAGACATCGATGACAACACTTACCTTAACAAAATACTGAATAAAGGTGTCCGGTTGGTCGAGGTTCTCGTCATCTTGAATTTTCGGTAAACGATGAAAAGAGTAAGCGCGAGATAAATGACTATATATCCAGGCATTTATGATGCAGTTTGTTTGAAACTTATTATAGAATTCACCCTGGAGAGAAAAGAAAACCGCCCTAAGTGGGTATTCTGTATTTTTAAATGCACCTGGCAGTGAATATAATCACACTCACCCGCTATCCAAAACATGATTGTTATGGAATAGATTCCCAGGAAAACAGCCAGCAAAAATACCAGGAAACTGGTTTGGTTCCTCAGCTGTCCCTTCGAAAGCGCTCCCTACGAAACCGAACACTTCCTAGAAACCGCAATTCACTGTGTGAATCAAGGGGAATCAAGAAATTTGTTACCCCTATTTCGACTGTAACGAAAAAAATTAGATAGATGTGCATAGGACGAAGATGATACATACTCATCCAAAGCAGAACGAGGAAAGCCCCAACTGCAAGAAACGAGAATATTGAGCTTCCATAGTAACATAATCAGCAAGACGAACAACTTGGTGCTTACCTCTTTTGCTTTGACTATACAGTGCATAAATTCGCAAGAGAAGAACTACGTCAGCTAACGGAGGGACAACAGTAGCTCCCCTATACAAACATTCACATACTGATCAGAAAACTTTTAGTGGGCACGTACCAGATCTGAAATGGATAAAATGGAACGCAGCTAGAAAGCGCCTGATTAAATAAAACGTGATTATATTGAGTTGGAATAACCTACAACTGAGTCAATAAGGAATTAAATCAGTTCCATGAAAAAGTTGAACGAATAAAAAAGTACCTTTTGCGATAAATGCGTAGAAATTGAAGCTAAACACAGCTGTGGTAAATTCGAAGAAAAACAGCTAGTTCATTGAAGATAATTACCAAAAGTGTTTGAAAACAAATATACAAGTGAGTAATATCTAATGAGAATATGCATGACACTGATTGTTGACAATTGTGATCTGCGGAGTAAGAATATCAAAGAAAATCTGAAAAAAAAAAACCAGACAAATCAATACCTCCATATTAGCTCTATCTCATCTGTCAGAGTGATCAGAATATCATAGGCCAGGAGTACCGCCGCGGCCACTAAATACCAAGTATTATAATAAGTACTACTAATTCACCGTTAAGTATGATATTGTAGAGCTACTCACCTGAACTCGCATTCGCTGTGTGATAGTCCCGAACAGTATTGACAACGTTGACAGCTGACATTATAAAGTAAGAAATTGCAGATTTTCAAGGGGTGTATACAGCTTGATCGCAGAGGCCAGCAGTAGCATTGGCTTTTATTCCCTATCACTGGCAGAGTACTGACAGTTCACCAGAGATGGATAAATAGCCATAGATATGTTCGCAATCGTAATCACCATGTGTTCCATCACATACTCATCACCGAATATAATCTCAAAATTTGCAAATAACAAAAGATGGCTTGAAGATAATCTACCTGTAACCATGACTATCCACCGCATTTTGGTATGACAAGTTTAGCCTTGTGTAAGTAATGACTATTCAAAAGTATCATGTACAGACCAGGTTACAGGAGATCTGAAAATTATCCTTGGTAGTTAATTGGTTTGCCATTGGGTCTGCATTTGACGACTGACAATGGCGAGCGGTCACCGCGGCCCACCAGCGGTCCCCCACTGGCAACTGCAAGCAGCAGCATCAGAATCAGGCATACTTTGATATAATATGCCTGTTTCCACGCACGCATGAAACATTAGCAACATAGAACGTGAAGGTAATGAAGTGATGGCGGTAGCAGAAAGGAAGACGTTTCGAACTCCGCTCACAAACCATTCTGCAACCAAGGTCGGAATTTCTTCATCCCCGATATATTTATAAGTGATTAATAGGATTAATAAAAATCGATGATCCATCAGTAAGAGCTACGATCATTATTTAAAAGTTGAGCGTATCGGCCAAACCTACGACATCGGGAAGACCCCGACGCCGCCATACAGTCGGATTGACTAGTACCCGACTCTTGAACACAACTTATTCCTCTTCAAGCAAGAGTTTGGGAATACAAGCCGCATAGTTATAACGTCTATCAATAATAGTTTTTCCGAAGGCAGCTTGAGAATGATGCCTATGAAATATATCCTTGACCTTACTCAGTCACGACAAGGAATGCGAATGCATTGCTATTTGAACCCGGATGCAGCATCTGTATATATGGACCCTGTTGTAGATTACAACTCATGGAGATATAAGTATGGAATCATTCAAACCATGCAAGTAAGTGTTGAAAGAAGATAAATCAAGAGAAAATATAGAAAGACTACAAAATGCACAATTAAAAGCAAGGAATACGAGATCAAATATCCACCCCTTCGGCAGAACCAGAAAACCAGAAGTCTAACGTGCTGGTGGTCGTCCTTCTCCGGCTCCCTTATCTTCCTTCATCCCTCCTAATGATGTAAGATCAATGAGAAGATCGCCCAGTCTCAATCCAACAGCTCTTCCTTAGAAATTGAAGCCATGGCTGTGGTAGCTTCGTGAGCCGCCGCCGCTGTATCCATTGCCGCCGCCGTATCCGCCACCACCTCCAAAGTTGAATTGTGGACCACCACCACCTCCAAAGGCTGCGAACAGATCTGCCAAGTCCGTTTGGTTCATGCCATTGAAGCCGTTTCCACCCGTTTCGTCGTCTTCACCGGCGTCATACCTGCAATACACGAATGAACGGCTGAATGGCAGAAAGGAAGAATGAAACATACCGAGCACGCTTTTGAGAATCAGACAAGATGCTATAGGCTTCAGATGCTAACTTGAATTTCTCCTCATCACCGCCCTATTATCAGCAAGCGTAAGTATTGACGCCATATTACGGCACAGAAAGAGTACTTGACGTACCTTATCAGGATGATGAACCAAGCTCATCTTCCTATACGCCTTCTTGATCTCAATCTCCGTGGCTTCCTTTGGGACACCTATATCATATCACGAGTCTAATCAGACCACTATTCCTCATGTCACAATTTGAAGGATCGAACATACCGAGGATCTTGTAATAATCCTTCGACTTACTCCTCTTCAACGCAATCTCTGCATCCTTAAGTTCTTGCTTAAGGTTGCGCTCTTCCGCCTGACTACCTTCAATACGGACTTGCTCCAGCGAGGCCTTGAAATCGGTGATTGCCGCGTCGTATTCTTCCTTGGCCAGGTGGATACGAGCACGTGTGCGAAGAGCTTTGTACGATGTAGAGACGAGGACGAGGGAGGCATTTGTATCATTCAGGGCGTCGTCATAGCGTTCAAGCTGAGTGAATAGGTAAGCAACTACAGCCAGAACGGCCAGTCAAGATACATACCTTCACTAACGCGGTTGCCCTATTCGATAGCAGCGTCGCACGGATCGTGCCACCCTTGGCCTCGTCGTCAGCGCTACCGATGACCGCGAGTGCTTCTGTGTACTTCTCGATGGCTTCGGGCAGTTGCTTGGTTTTGAACAGCGTATTACCCTCTTCCTTTAACCGGTCAACGTCCTTTATGCGCTTCAATAGCTGCCGCGCACGCTTGTGCTCAGGATCGTAGGTCAGTGCTTGCTGGGCATGTTGTAAAGCGGAGGGAAGTTTGCCGGAAAGGAACATTACTAGGCCTCGTAGGCAAAGCACTTCAGGCGATACTTTGTCTAATTGGAATGCCTGACTATAAATTAGAGGACATATAAGTTCAAACATGCATACAATAACGCAGGACAAAAAGACACACTTGGCCGCAATCATCGCCTCGTCCAACTTGGACTTTGCAAGCTCAAACTCGATCCGCCAGCACCGCCACTCAATCGGTTCAGGACCCTCGCATTCTTTTACAGCCTGATCCAATGCTAACCGCGCCATCTTCCAATCCTTTTTCGCTCTCGACACTGCTACTCTCGACAAATGGGTCTGTACCCGCTCAGCGGCAGCCTCCACCTTCTTCGCATCTGCGTTCGCCCGGTCGACAGCCAACGCCGCCCGCACCGCTGATAAGGCAGGACCTGGTGTCCCTAATGCTAAATGGCACTTTGCGAGGCGGACAAGAGTTTTTGGGACAGGTGATGCTGCTTGCAACGTTGAGGCATTTTGGCAGTCTGCCAGTGCGTGGCGGAATTTCTTCAGGGCCATGTTGCACGCGGCACGATTTGTAAAGAATGTAGGTTCCGTTGATTTCAATTCTGATTGCGTATCAAATTATTCTGGATAAATAGGGGCACGCACAACACGAGGTAAAGGGCACGCACCGATGGCTCTGGTATATAAAGCAATGGCTGCATCATACCGCCCTGCCTTAAATTCAACATTCCCTTGTTCTTTGAATCGATCTGCTTCAACAGAAGGATCAACATCGACGTTCATGGGTTCAGACTCGTTATTCTCTACAGGAGATTCTATGGGAGAGGGCGGCATTGGAACATCCACGGCCTTGGGTCTATTGAAAGCAATAAGTTCAATATACTTTCAAGTAATGTAAAGTGTAGACTCACTTTTCAATGCCATTGGTCTCACCCTGTTTCTTTTTCGACGTCTTGGCTTTCTTTGGCATGGCCGTGGCTGCAGAAGAAGGATCTGTAAGTGGCGTGACGCGTGACGCGCTTATAAAATATCACTTCTTCTCTTTTCAGCCCCAATTAGAACCTCTTGTGAACCTTCTTTTAGCTCAAAAACAAGGCAATTGCCCATTATAGTCGCTTTTCTCTCTATTCAAAACCTAAATTATATATACATTCGCTGTTTTCAAGAAAACAACGCTGCAGGTACCTCCGATAGAATCGTTATCCGTTGGCGTTTAGATGCATAGCTCGTCCTTTCTAGCAGTTGCTAGATGCTTCGGCGCGGTAGTTGTGTTCGTTCGACCCCTCACCCGGATTGATGGCGGTGTAGGCGGCTAAACGTAATCCTACACCTTAGGGTATTTGTCTTCACTAAAATATGCATTTTACACGTTAACGTGCAATTCTAAATGCAGTTGAACCGATGGGGGTTGCTTGGTTTCTTCCTCTATACCTTATTGTGATTGAAAGCAAAAACCATCACTTATCCAATGACCTTAGAATGGGGTTCACATAACTGCGTTTACCGAGTGTCTAGGAACTATTAGCCAAGCGTGGGATCGAACCTAGGACTTTTTGGATTACTAAATTATTAGTACCACACTCTAACAAACTAAACTATTTGGTCATAAAACAGTAACTTAGTCAGCCGTTTGTCTACCACGCAAATGTGTTCATTCGAAAGAAACGAACAAAACCAAAACGAAGATATTGTTATGTGGATGTAAGTACTATATGTACGCTACTACATGCACATGTATCCTAGAAACCGCAACACGGTATTTGATTACAACGACTGTCCATCTCAACACCATAATCACTGTGTTCCGAACAAGGCAGCCGCAGCCCTCTGCGCATTCGCCTTCATAGCCTCCACTTGCAGCTCTAATTCCCTAATCTTCTCCCTAGAAGCCCGCAACTCCTTCTGCAACACACTGTTCTCTTCTTGTAACTTCTTGACTTGCGAATCGTCTCCCGAGCCGTTCAGAGTAGCTTGACGCGATGGAGCAGGAGATTCAACAAAGGCAGACTTCGGAGGGGAGATTGAGATTGGTGCAGGGGCAGGGGCAGGGGCAGGGGCGGCAACAGGTGCAGGTGCAGGTGCAGGTGCAGTAGGAGTTCTAACGGGTGCTGGTGCTGGTGCGGGTGCGGCAGCCGGTGCGGGCGCAGGTGCGCTAGTTGTCCTGGTAGGGACTGCTGCAGGCGCACTTCCGGTAGAAATGGCTCCATTCTCGAGGCTGATAAGCTTGGCTGGGGCTTTCTTTCCTGAGAAGAATTCACCAGCTGTGAGGGCCGGTTCCGCGGAGGGAGCGGGTGGGAAGATGTCGGATTGGAAGCCTTCGGCCTGGACAAATACATTATTTAGAGAATACTGCAATCTAAACAAAAGAAGGACTGACCCTACGAGGAACGACGAACGCGATAGGTTCGATGGTGGTTCCAGAGATCTTATAGGCACGAGCAATCTCGCATTCGGCAACATTGAGTGCACGTCGGGGAAGAAAGCACATTCCACGTTGGGGATCGGTGGATTTGTGCTCAGAAAGAGCGTGTAAAGAATCCGATTCCCATTCGTAATAACGGACATTGCCGTCACTATAATGCAAAGTTAGCTGAGTAGGCTAGCGTTAATACGATCTTACCCTTTGCCAGCTAAAGGACGAATAAACATCGGGGATACGCATCATTTGTATAAAAAGCAAACGACTTACCCATGAACAAGATATTATTATCAGACCAGAACGGCATGACCACGCCAGCCGACTGATCAAGAGAAAGCTTCTTAACAATACCCAACCCACCAGTCTCCCAGACAATAGCCTCCCTGTCGCTCATCTTGCTGAAGCCAGTCGTCGCGATATTATCCTTGTCGCCCATCCAAACAACTCTTGAGCCCTTAATGCCGCTATGTCCATCGGTAACCCTCACAGGCTCCCCGCCTGTCCTAGGGTCGAACAGCCTCAGCTTGCGATCTCTGCATGTCGTGGCTAGCAGCGTTCCAGTGCTATTGAACGCCATACCCTGAATGGTGTCTGTGTGTCCGCCTAGCACCGCCTGCGGCGCGTCAACGTTTCCTAGATCCCAAAGTTTGACTTGATACTCGCCCGATGCGCTCGCAAGAACATACTCCGCCGTAGGGTGGAAAAGAAGCTGCCCGACCTTACGAGCAGATGCGTTGATTTGCGAGACGGGGTCGAAGTCCTGGGGAACCCACTTCTCCGCACCCCAACCGAAGAACGCATCCTCAGCGACTTTCCAGATGAAGACATTGCCATCTTCACCACCTGACGCAACTACGCTATCGTCGAATGGCGACCAGGCTGTGTCGAGGACAGGAGCGGTATGACCTCGTGCGAGAGGTATAACATCTGGAAGCCTGTAAGGAAAGTTGTTGGGAACCGGGTTGAAGGGAGTAGGAAGAGGAAGAATAGCGAATGCTCCTCCGCCAGAAGCGTTCCAGTTGAGAGAAAGGTATGACTTTGGGAAGAGTGGCCGACGAACATGTCATGTGGATCGTGAATGAATGCAACTTGCACAATACCAAGAACGAGACTTACGGCAGAAACAGAGACAAGATTAGTATCCCATGCACTGTTGGACACCTTTACATTTTCAATGCAATACTCCTTTTTGCCGGTCTGTCCATAGACATGCCTATGCAGCAGCCACAATGCACATGAGCATCGATAATATCTTCTGATCTGAATGTATTCTCACCGATATTTGGATGCACGAACGAAGCGAGACATGTAATCTAGTATATGATAGAGGAATAGATCTCGTAAAAAGAGGAAGAAGGGCGATGTAAAGTAGGTCGTTAGGGTTGGGCAACACAAGAACCAGTGGTCGCTGTTGGTTGGGCGGCTATGGCTTCGGGCGTCCTTTTACCACGTCGCTAGACATCCAAACGTCTGCAGCCATCCTGAATGCTATGCAACTCTACGGCGTAGTAATGTTTCTTTAAACTTGCATGCCCAACACCTTCACGGAACTTGAAGTTGCAGTAATGACTAGCTGACTAGTGAAGACTGAGAGAAAGGCTGGAGGTGCACCATTGGCTTTCCATCATTGTTTACTGAATGATGAACCGACTGTAAGTATTTCAGTTTATAATGGAACAAAATAACTGCATCGCAAGGGTGACTCTTCAAGTTGAACCTTATCGAGGCATATATGCTCGTCAAGGTGACTAGCGCAAATGAATTCCTCCAAGTTGTCTAGGATTCAGGAACAGCCTAAAAGATCAGACGTCAATACGGATGTCTGGCACAAACCGATTTTGATGGATCCGTAGACAATCCCTGGGATTATTTATTTGAAATCCAGTCTTAGAGTATACCACTGGCCGCTGTATGAGTTCTCTGCTTCAGTATAGGTGTGGGAACTTACATCTATCCTTCACTCTTGATACTAATGTTGCTCTCCAAGTTACTTCATATTCTTGTAAGGAACATTGCATAAACCAAAGGATTGCTTCTAACCTTAACAAATTTGGGGAACTAGGGACGTTGCTAAGACAAACAAGCTAGTAACACATTGAATGCATATCCATTTGAACCAGAAGCTGGCCAATCATTCGTCATGACTTCAAAAGGATATAGAAGCAAACAATGAATGGCCTTTCACAAATAATTTAAACGAACCGGTGACATATATGATATACCTCCGAGTCAAGGTTACTGCTTCGCACTCGGAGTGGTACAGTCACGGCGTTTCCCCCGTGAAATAGATCTCTTCCTAATGGATCCTTCGGTTTGCTGTGCTGGGATATTGGTTGGATTATGCATGAAGGATTCCTAGTGCCTTTTCATTAAAGGGACTGCTGCACACGGGTTTCCCATCGATATCTGTCATTTTGAACGCCTTCGGTATTTCGGGACGATTCCTATCAATGACGCCGCTTCCTCCAACAGAAAATGTAGATTTTCTCTTTTCTCAGCTGCAGCATGAGTCCGGGATGCGCTTGAGTATAGGGAAGAACCATTGGCACCATCTGTTTGGGGTAAGTCAACGTTGGGAAACCAATTTGCTTTCTATTCCTGGACGGCAATATGCAATTGAAGCCAAATATATCACAGATTATCAGCAGCGTGTATTTATCTTAAGCTTGGTACCACGAGGCTTGATTCAATCCTTCGACAGGCATAGGGTGAATTGTTGAAATGCTGGTAAGATTCGGATCTTCCGTGGTACATACCTGAGATGCAAACGCTACTCCTTGACATTTCAGAACATGTTCCTCGTCTAGAAGTAAGGAGCTGGTTCCCTGCTTGTAAAATCATGCCGGCTTATGCCTGCCAGCGGAATATTTCCAAGGATCAGGAAGCGTCACGTATCTGTACGAAATATAGACAATTCCGCACGACGAGGACGGTTTTTTTTCTGGATCGGGATCTTTCTATGTGGCTAGGAAAGCGACGGGAATTCGGCCTCTAAATCTTCTCGATCACGTCCTTGGATTACCCGGGGGATATCTGCTGTTTGCATGTGGTTGATTAAAGGCATCGAAGCGACTCCAGTGAACGTTGTAGAACATAGCTTATTTGATCATCGCCATTTTTTTAAAGAAAACAAATCAACCGTTTTGACCCCCATTGCGGATATTTATTTACTCATCAAGTCGCATTCAATTTCCCTGCTCCAAACTAACCCCTTAGGCACGATAGGGTCGCCCTAGTATAGTATAAAATCCTGTGGCGTTCGTAACGTGTAAAGAAACCAAAATTACACATACCCTGATTTCATAGCGGATACTTATATTAAACTTTATCTTCGATCCTGGATGAACACGAAGACGTGGAGCTTACCGCTTAAGCGGAAAGGGACTTGAGCGGTGTCGAGTTTAAAAATATGCTCGTGAGTAACGTCCTTCCAATCCCTGGCTTTTGCCTTGTTAGTATAGTAGGAAGATCAACATTGCCAACTCTGGGATCCGCTTGCTAAAACAAAATATTGATGTTGACTCCGTGTCATACAGTTGTTTTTGAAGCGCATCCCTACTATTTAGGAAGTTATTAAAGTCAATTGTGCCTGTTATTTGAACCGGCTATACCGAAGATCCGTAGCAGGCACTTGCTGGCAGTTACATAAAACTGCCCCTAGAGAACAATTGGAAACAAATCTTCCAGTAATTCCTATCGCCAACGATACGAGAAGGCCACTTTGAAAAGGCAGACCTTACCAAAAGAAGAACAAAACAATCTCCACCTGTATTGTTCCATAGCCGTAACATCGCCAGCAGATGGCCAAGATCAAAGCACCCGAAAAGAAAAGGCGTACATACGTTCAAAGAAGTTCAACACAAAAGTCTAAATTCGTGCTTGTCAGGCACCAAAGGCAGGCGATTTTGCCTGTAATGGTACAATCGTGCAGATCCCCCAAAGTGTTGATTTTACGTTAAGCAATGAATGACGCATGAGCCGCGTCCCTTGATCAGAAGCCTGTTTGCTGCCTTCGTAATGAGCTCTGCTCATCAGATGATGTCGCCACCCTTCTTCGTTTGCCCCGAAGATGCGTTAGGGAACTTGGAAACCGGGCCCGTCACCCTTACATCCGATGTCCAGAAAATGCACTTTATTTAGAGACGGTACCGTACCAGTGTCGCCAAAAGGGCCTGCAGATAAGCTTTGGTCATGTTTTGACCCGCGATCGTGGGACGGCTATTGGGAATACACGGGTGTTTATTTTAATAAACAATGGAAATCTCAGTGTGTGGATATCACGACACGAACAGGTAAACAATAAACGACGAGGATACATTGAAAGAAGCAAGCTAACCACGCCAGTAATTTGTTGGAACGAAGGGCATGCTTGTCAGGATGGCTTTGCGCGGTTTGTTCCGAACTTGAATTTGCACTTCAGTGCCTTTCTTATGGTACCCGTTCTTCACGTATCCCATCGCAATATTGACTCCTTGCAAACTTGGCGAGGGAATACCTGAGGTAACTTTGCCTATTATTACATGGGGTCAATCAAATACTGCGGAGGAAGAGAATCTGTCGTGGACGTACCAATAGGCTCATTCTCTTTTGAAATAATTTCCGCACCCTCTGCGCAGATGCTTCAGTAAGTCGATGATAAGACTTCAAAGAAGAAACGCACCGCGTGCTGGTGCTCCTTCCACGGTGAACCCGACACGACGACGGGGGGGACCTTCTTTTAGATGCTTCAAGACGGTTTCAGCTCCAATGAAATCCCCGCTTTCTCTTCGGTTCTTGGCTATCTATGACATTAATATGAAAAAATATGAGAAGAAGAAGATCCATACCTACTAGCCAATTAAGTGAGGCTTCTATAGGACTGGTCTGTTCGTTAAGGTCATGACCGTACAAGCAGAGACCTGCCTCCAAACGTAAACTGTCGCGAGCCCCCAGCCCGGTGAGTTGAACCGGTGGCTGGGTTAATAATTCGGTAAGGCCAACAGTATGCTCTGGCGGAATAGAAATCTAAAAAGTTGACAGTGAGAAATCAGGGGAAATAGATAGTGCATCTCATACTTCGAAGCCATCTTCTCCAGTGTATCCACCTCTTGCAACGTGCACCTTTACTCCTCCAACCGTTATATGAGCAGCACGGCCAAAGGTAAGTGGCTTCAAATCAGCGTCTGTCAACTTCTGAAGGTATTCTGCAGCTTTTGGGCCTAATGAAATATTATGTCAGCTGATAAATTGAAAGCGAAGAACGCAAGTTTAACCTTGTAACGCCACAAGACCCCAATCTTCCAAAATTTCCAATTCTACTTTATCATCTCTTCCTTCATTCCAAATACGCAGTTGCTCTGTTATCCAAGTAAGATCTCGGTCTCTTCGGCCAGCATTCGTTACAACGTAGAATTCCTGGTCAGAATGTTTCGTAACCATCAAATCGTCGATAATTCCGCCGTTTTCATTTAATAAAACGGATAATGTGGAAGAAAAGGGGTTTAAGGCATGCAGGGAGGAGGGCGTTAGGCGTTCAAGGAAAGCTGTAGCTGATGGTCCACGAATACTTCATATCATGATCAGTATTGCCCACAGAAGCACGCTTGATGGTGTCTACTCACATCGATTGCACCATATGTCCAACATCAAACAATCCTACTTCGTTTCTCACATGTTGGTGACTTGCCACTATGCGTTCACATGTCAGTTTCCAATAAACCACCAGGTTAAAGTGATTCGATCACCTTGTCCAACAGCCCCATATTGCAATGGCATTGAGTACCCCGCAAAGGGCACCATTTTAGCCTTGCTTGCAACATGGAAATCATACAAAGCCGTCTTTTTCAACTAATCGTTTTTTGAGTAGATAGAACGACGGATAATGGACAACGTTTCGACTTACATCCCCGGTAGCATTTGCAAATAATCGGACATTTCCCAGAGCTCTTCTTGAAGATGAACAAGAGGTTAATGTTTGACGTGAATGTCTTTGAATGATTCCTGACAGCCGTGCAGAGCGGGACATTCTTAGGTTGACCGTTTTGAAGAAAGGAACACAAGTTGCACGTGATTCGGCAAAGTCACAGTTACCCGCTGTCTCACCCGTAGGCCATTGGCCGCTTGGCATTGGCTGATCGTACATGCGTGCGCAGGACAATAACGAAATTATTCAACCAGCGCGTTGAACTAGGTGCTACAATCTGCTCGGTTCTGTGTAATTTGGAAGTTCAGACCATAAAAATGATGCAAGAATAAATTATATCTAATACAAAGAGGTACTTTGTAGTTATGAACGTTGAATAGAATACAACATAGTCAGATGTGATGGATTCAGAGACGAGAATACATGTGTATACGAGATATTTTCATCCACCTATTGCATTGTTGATGTGTTGAAGTAAATATTTGGCGAAGATCAAGGTACCGAGAGAATCGAAAGCGCATTCTGTGCGTCAAATCTGCGCCATCAACAGCAAGCCAAATGGACATAAGAATCTGACTCTCTTCAAACAACCGCACCGATAATATAAAATGATCGGCCAAGTTCTCGAGGGGCGTCGTGGGGCCGTGGGCTTGCGATCAGCGGAGGAACATTAAGATTCGCTTTCTTTGCCGCTACTTAAACTCCTAAAGAATTCAGCGTATGCATGGTCGACATCGAATAGAAGCTGTAAACAAAATCGATAATAATTAATGGGGAATGGTTACTCGATGGAAAGGGCTCCGCACCTGCCGTGATTGCTCTTCGGTGATCTCATCGGATGCCTTCATGCCATTCAGGGCGATAAGCCTATAAATAAGTGAAATGAATACAACGCAAACAGAAATAATCAAATCAATGTGAACTCACCAACCAACTAAGCGGCTGCGCCCTTCCCAGTCCTTACTACCCTTGAAACGAGCATAGCCCGTCATTAGATCTTGCAAAAGAGGGTGCAACTGATCCTTCGCCCGCAATCGAAGCTTGAGCGCGTCCATGAATGTAATGAAGCTCTGAAGAAAAGCACATGAATAAAGAAAGTAGCAGAATTTAAGACGGCATCAACCTGAGTCGTTTCAGCCACCCATTTCCCCGTCTCCACGCCTGCCTCGCTTGAATGCTCCACGGTAGCTGGGACGCCCACTTTAATACGGTGCAACGCCGCAGGATTGTCCATCTGTCGAGAAGACGCTTAGCCAGGCAATTGTCTAGCGGTGTATCCAACGCACACGATATCGTCTCATGAATTCTTCCACGGATGGCACAGAATCACCGACCAACTTCAACATAGTCTTGTATTGTGATAAGAGACGAGTGCATGCCGGAGAATATCTCTTTGATGCAACCCAAAGAAGAGTAGAGCTTAGTATTATGTTCTTCAACAGACGATGAAAACTCACTCGCTCGCTGGAATGGAATCTCTGACATACGCTCTCTCAAGATAGTCTAAGGCAACTATCACGCCAAACAATGCAGCTTGAGATTCATACTTTTCCCGTTCAGCGTTGGTGGTGTACAATCGAGCCTCTTCGTCGAGATTGAGCGGAGACATTTGTGGGTGTCTGTGGGCGCCGAGAGAAACAAGTTTCGGAACCGAAATGTATCTTGTTTCTTTCCACAACCATTCTTCCATCCGCCACACATATACTCCGCAGTCTTTTCTTCCAAGGAAACTCTCCGTTTACTCCTTCCTAAGGGCAAGTTTATGATATTTTTACCTGGAACTTTCGGTTGGGATTGGTCAAGGGTTCATAAAGGATGTCAAAGTCCGATAGCCCCGGCGGCCACCGATTTGCAGCGCTATGGATTCCTCACACAAGTTGTCCCATATAGCCATTTCTAGAGCATACCTGATCTCCTTGCACAGCTTTCTGTTGCTATGATGACAGCCGGTCCCGACATCCGTATATTCACACTAGTATCCTGTTTCAGCGATGCAGTGATCTACCGAGGGTTCTAGTTCAAGGAATGTACCTCTTCCTTAGGTCTGGTTGATTGCTGATGATACTTCCTGGAGCGGAGATCCACTCGCCTATTCAATTCCGTCGAACGTTGACGCAATCGTCAAAGAACAGGACTGTAGGACCAATTTCTTCATTCCTATTCGCTGCGCCCGTGTCTCATTGCTGTTGCAGCAAATACCTACCGACAACCGCCGAAGACTATATTTGTTCAGGATCAAGAACGCGGGCTCTATAGCTGTTCCGTCACTCAACTTCCGTCGATCCATTGCCGCCAGTGATTAGCGATGCATTACATCTTATTCCCGCCACACCTTACAAGACCGATTTGGTATGCTCCTTGCGAGGTCTTAAAACATATACAATACTGAGTATATGCCGTAATATGGACAAGCAAGTCTTTTGTGTCACCGCGCTAAGTAGCTTCCCGGTTGCGGCCACGAGTCAAGAGTATGACTCTTTGGGCTATCCGGTGACTTCTTCGCAATCAATTCCCCGCACGATTCTTTCGAGGGGAAATGAAGAGAAGACTCGGATTTGCCTGCTTTTGCAATTGATGCACTAGCGCTAAATTTAGATCCGGGTGAGCTTTTCTGTTATAGATATCGAAGAAGGCGTGGGGATAGTTTAAAGAGCGTTGATCGAGCACTGCGTTGCAATCATCCAGCTATAACAAGATCTCTGTGTTGTCTGGTGTATTGATACTTCCAATGATATCGCGATACTTACGAGGCTGGGTTAACCGAGTTCACGGGCTGCTTTCAAGCTTTGATCTGAACTGGCGTGGGTATTGCCGTTCGTTCGAGACCTTTGTCAATATGTGGGTAGGGCACGGCTAGGAGTAGCATCGTCACATCAGGGGCACAATCTTGCCACAATTAGGTTCGATTTACGTCTGCGAATCTTCAGAAGACTTCTGGTGGAATGAGACATCTTTAATGAACCTTTCCTTAAGCTATCTATGTATCTATGTAAGATACGCTGGCCGCAGGCGGTTCTCTTCAGGTCCAAACATTCGATAAAAACAACTACGCCTGTGAACGTGGTCAATAGATCCATAAAGGCGCTTGGATACCTCAATAAGCGCTTCAAGAGGGATTGTGATCTTTTAGTTTTCTGTCGATTGGAACCGACCTGTGTTACCCCGTCCCTCATCAGGACCACTCCGAATCAGTCTTCTACTCCCTCTTTCCCTCCGTCTCGTTTTCGACATGGTTCGCCACTTGTAATTGACGGTAATGGACGGTCAGCGGGAGTCAAGTAACCCCAACGCCCAATGGCGGTCTTCCATTAGGCCTCAATCGCGAGCAGCCACATCCTCAAGCACCTCTAGTAGTAGTGGAGGTGGACCATTGGCAGGAAATTCAGGTCAACAGCAAGGTAGTACTCCTGGAGGGACAGGGTACAAGACGTCTACTGCTGCAGGAGGCAGATACGAGCACGGACTAACGGCTAGTAGTCGTTACGCGGACCCTACCGCACCTCACCGCTCCTTTACAACACCTTCTCCAGCATATCCTCCCCAGTTTTTCTCTCAATCGGTCCAATCCTCTCCCTCAGCGCACCGACAACAAACCTATCCCGCTTTCTCCCAGGGTTCCTCCAATTCGTCCAATGTATTCCAGTCCTCCGCAGCACCGTATGGACATCTTCAGCAATCTTTGCCTCACAGCTCTAGCAGAGAAGGAGCCATGCTACCCGGAAGTGTTGGGCCATATACTGGTGGATATCGAAACAGTCCTTCTTATCCCTTGAGTATGTAGTCTGTTTGAGGTATCAAACTCCTGCATTAAATCTTATTTTTTCCTAGCTGCTCCACCACAACACAATCCAGGTCCTTATTCCCAGCTTGGAAGAGCCCAAGCACAATATTCTCATTCACGTTCATCTGGGGAAAGCTCGATCGCTTTGGGGGGATTGCAACACCCGTCCTCCTCATCATACGGCGCCGATTACGCTTCCAGTCCTTCTTCCATGGGTTCTCCTCCAACGGGTCCTTCCGCCTCGTTTTCAGCTGGATCACCAATGATGAGTGGGGGAGCGTATTTCCGCTCGCAAGACTCTTCCTCAGGCTGGTCTCCCGGATATCAGGGACAAAGGAATATTTATAGTTCCCTCGAGACCACGCCCCTGGACGATGCGAACGCTTTACCGCGATTAAATACCAATATAGGACACCATTCATCCTCCCGATCTCAACTGCCGGGTCAGCTCCTTTCCCCGTCTTGGTCGTCAGCGACAAGTTCTGAAGGTGGCTATATATATTCGCCGGCACCGTCTTCAGCCTCTACCAGTTATTTAAGAGTTCCTGCTGACTCAGGTAAATATATAATATCACTGGAGTTTCGCGAATATCGCTTATATATTTATTATTAGGATTCTATCCTCCAGCTCCCATTGATTCACGCGATACAGCTTCGCCTGCATCATCCAGTTCTTCCTCCTCTGTGACATTCGTGCCGTTTAATCCAGGTCAGGCAACGCTTCTCGCGCACAAGATAACGGAGGATAAATCATTGTCTGAAGATAAACTCAACGAGATCTTTCCTCCGTCTTCACAATGGCAGCCTCCTCCATCTGCGAGTGGCAAGACACAGACAGGGAAAAAGTGGATTTGTCAATGGTCAAACTGTAAGAAGGCGGTTCGAAGGCAAGATCGTATGGCTCATGCCTTGGAGCATTATGGACGCAAACGGTTCCAGTGCAGCTGGTAAGTCCTTCAGAACGGAAAAAAACTTACTAAGATATTGACAAATATGCTTCTCTAGTGGCCATGCGTTTGCTCGAACCCAAGATAAACGAAGGCATCTTCGTGAACAAGCCACGTGCAAAACCTGGTGCGCCTATCCTTGCTGCGAGGGTGTTTACTCTACTTACTCTCAGTGTCAGTCTTCGACCTGTCGGGCGGAACGGGGTGGATGGAGTATGTTCTGCCTGCCTTGCGGAGAATGCGAAGAAGAACTCTTCCGGGGACGCTAACTAACTCAACCATTTCGTTATCACCACTTAATTCTATTCTTTGGGTTTAATCTACTTAATTGGCCCTCAAATTTGTTTTGCTTTTCGCACACGAAGCCGTATTAGTAACTTTCTGACAGATGCATAGGGTGTATGCAGTACTGTAATTCTCGATATTCATTGTGTATGTTTTTTTTTTTTTGCTATTGCATGATCTGGTACATTTGCTTTCAAGTAGGGACAAACTCTTTCTTGACAAAGCCTGCGCATGTATCTTTTAACGATTATTTTTTAATAACTAATGCCTGCGGTTGGACTATTTCCGTGCCATCTACACCTTGCAGTATGCTCCTTTGCTTTCGTTACTAGATATTTTGGCGGCTTCTTAAGGATTTATTTAAACTTATACGTGAAATGAATTGTCTTACATAATAGAGGAAATATATTAGTACATGGTTTACAGTCAGCCAAGAAGCACTGCGGGTAAAGTATTGAATAGCACGTTCCTTTCCCGTCTCACATCTCTACTCATTAGGCTCGCGTTACATCAATTCAAGCCCTCCAAAGCACCTTCACGCTTCCAGTAATCTATCCAGCAAACGATCTCCGGACCGAGTTGTGGCAGATTATCCGGGTTCAAAGAAGAAGCGTTTGCCACAGTCTGTGTTGTCTCGTAGCTGGCCAGCCCATGGCCTCTCTTTCCTCTTGACCAGCCATGTCCTTCGGAGGGGCAGATACATGGTAGAAGTCGAGGAGATGTAATGCGGGATTATTGTGCAGGGCTTCGGATGTTCTGGGGACGGCTTCAAGTCGCCTTAACCATTCGTCAAAGGGAATGATAGGGACATCCAGTATTCCAGCAATGATCCCTATAGCGTTCCTCCATGTAACTGGTCTAGGATGAACGAGATGGGCAAAAATGCTTGAACTGATCCGCATGTCAATAATGGCAGCCGCGGCCACATAGACGGGGACAAATGACACCAGCTATCAAATCGAGTCCCATGAGTAAACCATGACTAGCGAATGATCAAGATATTACTTACTCCTTCGTTATCCGGAGCCCCACCAACTACCTGACGTGCTCGTACCAGCGATGGGAACCATTCACGTACATTCCAGTCACCGTTCAGACCACCAGAAAGTTGTCCGACCCGTATTATCACAGGTTCCAGTTCAGTATTGTGGTAGGCTGCTTCAAGGATCTGTTCCGAGACCCATTTGGATTCAATGTATCCCGAACTGCTGATGAGGTCCAAGTCCGAGAACGATCCTTCCGACACAGGAGGTATGTTCGACCAGGCTACACTTTCGAGCTAGCATCTAAAGAACCCCATATCTGTGAAGGAAACCACGCACATTTGACATTGCCTACCCTGCTGGTAAACATGACACGAGGTGGAGTGGCATGAAGTGGCCCAAGAGCTAGATCGACCATGTAGCGCACTCCACGAATAGCTGGTTCAAAGGAAGCCAGGGATAAGTTGAAATCCACCCGCCAAGCTAATATTCATATAGGCAGTGAGCCTTCGGATAAGAAGTAAATAGTCAAAGAGACTTACCATTATGGATAATTATCGTCACTGAAGACTGGATCTAAAAAGTGTGTCAATCCAATGGCAGCTATAATCAGTGAGATTCAATGACGTGCCTTGTGGAACAACTCAGGTTCTATGGAGAATCCTTCCACCGCGGTGTCGCCTTCAATGTAAACGATCTTCTCAAAATTCAACAAGGAGAGGAGATTCCCTCTGTCTGTGAAGGCTTTGATGTGTCGCTGGTGAGAAGCTTTCTTGGAAGGGCGGTTAAACGCATATATCCGAGTTACAGAAGATAGTGTGACTAATTGCGCTAGAATTTGCGAACCCAACCCTCCTGTGCTTCCGGTAAGAAGCACTACCTCGCTTTCGGCTTCGATTGGAGGCTGAGCAGGCTTGTGTACTGGCCAATTTTGCGTGTACTTATGTACTAAATTCTGCAAATGCCGCTTTCGGTCTACTTCTAGGTCCCCCTGTATATCGGTGTCTTTCTGCTGCGAAGCATTCGCAACAAATTGAAATAACGCATCCACTGTGGGCTGTTGATAAACAAAATTGGAAGTTATCTTCTGTACAGTTGAGGTAGGGGCCACTTGGCGTAGGCCATGGAGAAGTGTATTGCGAATATACGTTGCTTGAAGACTTGGTAGCACATTGTCATGAAAGGAACTGAATAAGGTTTTTTGTGACTTACCTGTCACAGCCAAAGCTAAATATATCATCTATATCCTTCATCTCATATCTTTCATAATTGCATGTACGGCTTTGTGGACGAAGTCCCGACTATCTTCCAATGACCATCCGCCGCTCTTCGTAATCTCAACTGGTATCGGGATATCTGTTTGAGTAGAGTCGTCCACCGCCTTGTAGATTGCATCAATCTCATCAGCGTACTCCTTGATAATCGCCCTTCGGCGCGGTGTCCTTTGCTGTGTATAAGAAAGGTCTAGACCGCGAAGCAACCAAGATCATCTGCAACGAGACGCGACATCAGTTTTTTTACACTAGTTTATAAGGAGCAGAGCTATACCTCTTTGAATATCCTCGAATGAGCCGGCGCATAGTCATTAGCTTCGTTTATATTTGGCCTGATACAAATTTAGGGGGTCAGCACTCTGAGGTATGTCTATATTTAGATACACACCATAGAAGGTTTCTGAATATCTCCAGACCAAGTTGTTCGGCCTCATCACAGAACTTGGGCTCAATGAGGACACCACTGGAAGGCTTTCCTCTTCCAAATATTAGGGGACTTTTAACATAGGGATTTTTCATAATGATATGTTCTAGGAAAGTTTCCGTCAGCAACACAGCATGTTATAGGGGTAATGCAAAACTGACCCATAGGACCAGGGTTCGTCTAATCACCTGGAATTAGCCTCAACTTTTATACCGGAAAAAGACGGAACCTACTTTCTCGCCGGTAATCAACATTATCTGATCATCCTTTCTCCCCTTAATTCGAAAGAGTGTAGGGTCGTCCGCGTGTTGTTGGACTAGATCACTGCTAGCGTACGCCCGAACCTCGTTGATTTCCGTATTGATAGCAGACAGATGATGTGTCTCGGACTCCTACAAAATTCGTAATAATTTAATCACTATTTGAATCAATTGATGGGGAGCAATATGTACCTTGAGTACAAGCTCGAAGGTATCGGGACCTTTGGGATCTGGAAGTAATATTGGAGACAGGTTTGAGGTGAAGCGGAACCGTTCGCAGCCTTCCGCATGGGGTTTCGCTTGAACAAAGGTCAGTCAAAGTAATTAGAAGCTCGTTATACGACTTACCAGCAACTTTAGCAATAAGACCAACCTCAGTGGCTCCATAGATAAGGGCGATGTTGACACCTTCCTGTATGAGGAACCTTCCCGTACGTTCGCTAAGCGGTCCACCACCCCAATACTACGAGGAATTAGAACGATCAACTTTCTCAAAATTAACTGCCTACAATTGCTTTCAGTTTCTTTAGTCTCTCGACGCTATTTAGATCAGCTGCCCAAGCCTGTGAGGCAGAGGGATTTAAGCATAGAGCATATGGTTGTTTTACTATGGGGGGTGCTGCATACCTCAACGAAACTGGGCACTGAGATAACCGCAGTAGAATGGCTGTTTTCGATTTCTTGGAGAAACCTTTCTGGATCCGAAGGCGTCTTTGCGCCATAGGGGCAATGGACAGCACAAACATATCCCGAGAACTACAACAACAGAGTCATTTAATATGAAAATTGATTTATACATAATCAAAATACTCACTGCCGCCCAGCCTGCGGCAAGAACGCCCATAGCATCTATACTATACGATTGAAATTAGCGAACTTCATAATTGAATAGAGGCAAAATACGAACGGGAAAGTGGAGAATTATGGACAGCCACTATTTCTGTCCTTAAATCATTGTCTCCGTAGTCTGATAACTAATCAGCATCTTATTGAGACCAGAATTTTTGATACCTACTGATTGATTTGGCCCATTCCATTAAAATCCTGTGTCAAAACAAGCGGTTTAGGAAATGCGGTCGAACCTGCATATCATCAAGATGCATACGTCGAGGAAGAAAGGAAAGAGAATACCGGAGGAATGCAAAATAAGAGCAGGACTGTCCATGGAATATGATATCATCGAGTCATAGGTGTAATTAAAGAAAATATCTCTCGCGACATAGAGGTCCATAAATGTGGGGAACGGGAGTATCGAAGGAATACTGCCTTGTTCAAGTTCTAGATGCTTCACGGCTTCATTTGCTAGATTCTTCATCTGGTCATTATTTACCCAAAGATATTTGACCTTTTGGGCAGTAATCAAATGGACCAAAGCTAGCGGAGAATTCTGAGATGAAATTAAGAATGGGAGAAGGGGTTGACCGGCCATAGAACGGGTTAGACGTAAATGAGCAAACATGAATGTAGTATATGTTAAAGGATCTACAGCAATCTATCAGTATATTTTAGAAGATAAAAATAGTGCAAAATTACCTGCGGAGGAAAGTATTCCCACTACTATAGGTTCTGAGGCAGGCTTGTTTCCTTTCAATGTCTCGGGGATGTGGAAATGAATGATCTCGACGCCGCTATCAATACCCGTTCCGAGTTCCCCCCAAGTAATAAATTGCTATAGAAATGATTTAATAGACATGTAGGACACTTTAGATAGTGATCTAACCTGCTTATTATCTTCGTCTGGGTAGGTGAATGCAGCTACATTGGTTGAATGCTCGCGATGCCAATCATAGACACCGTCCAAAGTGAGTTCCTTCCTGACAGGAACAAGAGTAAATTTATGTTGAGTAGACATGATTGTAAAGAACGTTAGATACTGTTTGTTGTCAGAGTACCACCCACGGTTCGCCTTATATACCAGTTCCGAAGCAACAAAATACCGAATGACGGCTAAAGATTGTCAGATTCTATAGCTCAGCATCGACCTCCCCTAGGCACCTCAATTCATCGGATATATAACTCCCATTACGATCCCAATGAGAATTCAAAGATACTGTGGGTATTCGTCCGGTTCCACGAGACGCCAAGGTTTCGACTAAGATGAGATGAATAGACGCAAAGTATGCATTCCCGATCAGTGGTGTTTTCATTTAACACGTCATATCTAAAAGGAAAATAGAGTGGCTGTCAGCTAGAAGGTCAATGGCAGAGCTAGACTCTAACTTCGAAACCTACATGATATAGCCCTAGAAGCTCCTTATTTAGTTGTGCCGTTCCAAGGCGCGAGAAAGGAAGCCTCCTCCAAAATAACCGTAGAAAACATCTTGAAATAGTAGCTGAGTATAAGAACATGCTATGACCGATCCTCCCGTTTACCGCGATGCATGAGAGCTCAGCGCTTCAGCTGCCAGCTGAAGCTGAAGGGTTAATTATAAGGTATGTAATCGTTAAATTACCTTAGAAACCAATCCGGGCAGGGATACAACTACGTGTAGTATGTGAACTTAATTCCTTCCATCGAATGCTTAATGGAGACCAATCACGCATTTCTGTCCCTCCCGAAACGCCCCACATACTACAGTGGCTGGTTCACAGTGGATGGATTATTATTATTACCTTCCAACTCCGAATGGAGGCTTGCTTTCCATCGTGTAAAAGACATCGGTACTATATACCTATGACTGAGAACACGTTGGAAAAGAAACCATCATAAAAGTGGTTAGGTTACGTACCGAGATTCCTAGTAAGCCAAGGATCATAACTTCGATAGCTCTTTGGAGTTAATATACGATTCCGAGTACTTCATGTTCTCGTAAGTAACGACTAGTAAGTTTATCAATTGGACATAAATACATTCGGTACTGTAAAGGACTGAACGGGTTGTTGATCGAATGACAGCAAGTGAAATTAGACCGAATTAGGAGACGATTGGAACAGGTGTATTATCATGAGACGAAACAGCTGGGGTAGTGATTCCACTGGCCGAGGCTGATGCTAATACACCTGCAATAGTCTGATTGACATCTTTTTGCACCACCCGAGAAGGATTCGAGGTTTCCTTTGCGACGGGTGTAGAGCTCCTGGTACTGGGTTCCGAATCGATAGGTTGCTCCACGTACTTAGATCCAAGGACTCGTCGCTTCTTTCTTGCATTATCTCGCATTATCTCGTCAACTGCTTCCTCGAGTTCTTTGTCTGCTTTATCCACTGCTATAGCAGCCCTTCTAACTGAAATACTCTCTTCTTTTATTTGATTGGTGGTAGGGAGTGGACCCGGACGGGCCCGTGTCATATAATGTGCAAGGTATCCCCAAGTCGCTGATTCCAGATTCGATAAGGCGATATTCAATGCGGCTTCTAAATGTGGAGGTCCTGGTGGTCGAAGTGTACCTTCTGAGACTTGAGTAGCGTGAATCGTGGTTGATCTTGCACTACGCCGAGCCGGGAACATCATGCTATTCTTCGAGGCTAGTGCCCGAAATTCGACTGAGTCCATGGAAGGGTTGCTTTTGGGTGGTTCGGGTCGGCCTCGTTTCTTCGGAACTTCTTGATCTCATTTTTTAGTAAGTACGAAATGTTTTATAGAAGAATAACGAAAAACCTTGGACAGAAGCTACATTATTTGTTTGTGAGACACTGCCGGTGCCTGCTGGGATAGAAGCGCCTACAGTTGAAGGGGTTCCAACTGGAGGTCGATTCTTCGGCGGTCTGCCTAATGAGTCGTTCAGCAAGGATTTCGCACCATGAATATGACGCCAAAGACTGCTTTTTCTGCTAACCTCTGCCTCTTTTCACGGGTACCGGCGGCGTTGCTGTTGCGTTGCTCGGGTTACTTGATCCGACGGCATTAGGTGCATCCATCTACGATGATGTTTCGAAAAGGACAAGAAAAGAGTCAAGGTGTTATGTGAGAGTAAAAATTAATGAACAAGAAGTGTGAGAATAAAAAAGAATAAAGGTGGTGAATGGGAGCGGAAGTAAAAAAGACAATTGAAAGCGCGACTAGATTTGTTTCCGGCCGTGGAAAAAGCGGAGCCGACTCGCTGGCAGCGCTGAGCGAACTGTCAGGCCAATCTCTGAAACCTTTTAGACTACTGTATCCATTTCATGAAAAACTTCTAATGGGCGTCCATGCGGCGGAAGAAGCGTTATAAAGGGAAGGACGCACAAGCGTTACGCGTTACATGTCTCGTAAGTATTATCATTTTATGGCTTCTGTAGCTCATGCTTAAAAATCTTGCACTTAGCATGTCGGTCACCAAACATCGGAACATCGATCGGAAAATGTTCAACCAGTTCGATTAGCTGTAGACGGCGATATCGATTCCCGTGAACTTTCACCAAACTTGCACAGCCCGGTGACTCCATCTTACCGGGCCCGGGAGAGAGAACAATGTTTCGTGGAACCATGGAGTTTCGAGATGGGGATAAATAAAGACATAATCTTCCTGAAGTAATTGTTTATTTCATTAGGAGAACCCAATCTCCTTATGCTGGGAAAACAATTTATGAAATCGGGATTGTGCCATCTCCTACTTTCAAATTAGTCTTTTTAGATCGTTGTCTGGATTTGATCATAATGCTGGCACTCATCGTCAACCCAGCTGAAGACGCGCCCATTCAATGGCATGGACTTCCTAACAATCCTTCACATCTACAGGAATGGAATCCGATCCAGATTTATAACGGAAATCTGCCAATAACTCAGCTGACTGTTTCATGTCCTCTGACAATGTACGTACCATTTAACCTCCAATGGAGTTTGAAGCGTTTCTGAAAGATAGATCATGTGCCATGACAGGAGCCTGACTAAATGTGCGTATGCTACTCTTCCTCCGGGGCAAAATTCAGGGTCAGATCTGGATAATGGTGGCAAATATCGCTGTATAGGGCGAGATGCGGTTCCAGGGATGCTTTACAGACTTCTACGGCGTTTGCTCCGAGTCCAGCGTCATTACCCAACTATCAGAAGATGGCTGGCAACTTCACAGAAGAGGACAAATAGGCAATAGGTTCCCCAATAAATGCCTTTTGAGTAATCCCTGGCCTGGAGCTATGGATCTTGGTAGTCGAGGGAGGGTGTTAACGGAGTCAGAGTCTAGAGACACCAATGGGAGTTATGACATTGGTTAGAATACACGAAGGCAATAATTTTCTTTATGTGTTCTGACAGGCTTCTAAATCTCAATCTGTTTCATTCTCCCCACAGAACTCATGGGAATTATTCTGCGAATGGCGCTCATTGCTACGCAGCATACGCGTATTCAACATAGCAATGCTGGCTTCAATAGCCTTAATTGGATCCCAAATGGAAAGAAGAATAGTGAGCCCTGCTGATGCAGTATCCTCAGGCTGCTACATGTCCACCTTGTAGTATGGCCAGTTTTGCTAGTGGTAATCGACCTTACCGGGCACTTATCTCCTGCATAGAACTCTTGTTACTAACTTGATTGGCCGTACATTCAGAACACTCATTTAAATCCTATGGATGACAGAGTGGAGTGTTGTTAAGTGATACCACAATATCATACTAGTGAAGGCCACCAGTTAAGGTTCACATTCGCGCTCGTCAACCCAAGGACTGGGTAATTATATAGTATGATAATGAAAACATGCTTGCTTTGGTACCATCATGTCACTGGAACCGCCAATTCGAAATATAGAACGGGAATAAGGTTCTCATAGTATAAGGTTAGCAATCGTAGGGATAGTCAATGTTGTCGTTCGGTAGTGACAACAGCGGTACCTTGCTTGTCTTTTAATTTCTCTATTTTCAGGAAATCCAAGCGCGATCTCTAGGAAACACGATACCCGGAGACCTGTGATTGGCGAAAACCTGACGGTGGCTATTAGTGGCTATCCTCCAGGTGGTATCAAAGCAGACGGTCCGAAAGGCCGGAAGATATACTCCCAACTGAGGCTCGGACCCCAAACATCTCTGATACCAGACTGACAGTGACACGAAGTTCTTTGAAGGCGGACAGCGAATATTAATACTACTTTATGTATATTCAGAACAAGCCCAGCGTCTCGCCCTTCATATGTTATAAAGGGAGAAACGGCGGCTACCTTGAGTCGAGCCTGATCTCTATGTAAATAGTCACTTGGAGGGATTGGATTGGATAGGATCTGATAAGTAGGATAGGACGGGATCGCTATCTTTTTCGAGCAACTCCATCATCGGTTTACCCCTGATCTTGTCTGTCGAGTAATACCCGCCAGAGGAGCCTACTTAGTAAGGTAAAGAAGAGTTGGAAGTCGCTATTCGAATAGGTAAAAGAATTACATTTACTGAGCCAGATAGCCTGCCTAAAATTCTACTTACTTAGAGCACCATAGTGACACTATATTTGACGACAACTGTGGCAAGCGTAAGGTGTCAATAGTTATTAGGAAGGAAAGAACCCTCCGGATCCTGAGTTATAAGGTGACAATCGAACAAAGTTCTAAAGATTCTTCCAGGAACACGAGCTTAAGTGACTGGCGCTTCATGACATTAGTGGATTTTTTCTAGCATAAGACTCTGATACAATCGAGAGAGTTGATCCCTTCAGTGAGTGGACTGTAATTTGGTAAACAAGGATATTCTAATAACTTTCATGATTTCCGAAATTCGAAGCACTTGGTCCTTCAAAGGGGTCGGTTTTAGAGTAATAGAGAGGTTGCGCAAAAGCCACAGCTCCATCTGTGGCTTCAAAAACGAATAAAAAATGACTAAAATGGCCCTGGTGGAGCCACAGGTGGCGCTGTGGCTCTTTGCGCTACCTCTCTAATTTGTAAAAGCATCTACTTCAATGAAGGCCAAGATAATTATATTCGACCCATCCAGAGTGTCATATAAGTACCTCTCTTTACAAATAATTAGTGGAAATATTGAGCCTTCGCAAGGCATTATGTAAGGAGTTTAAATCTTCCGGTCATTGGTATTACGAGTAAGCTACTTTGTTTAGCATTTAAGTAGTACATTAATACTTAGATAAACGATACATGTCGAACTATAGATGGTACATTAAATATATTTATGGAAATTACACGGAACTAATGTACTTCTTCCGTTGTGCATATATGTAACGGAAGTGAAAGAAAGGTAAAGGCAAGGTTTACAGCCTGAGAGGATTTAATACTAGGTGCCAGTGGTGGCTCCTTGATTAGCAAATCCCCCAACAAAATTATCCTTTCTCCCCTGAATTGAATGAGTTTAATAACTAGACAGTTAATAAGAGCACACATACTCCTTGATAAGTCGCCGGAGGAGGTCCCGGAGGCTAGTATGCGGAATGATTAGCTAGTTGCTTATGTTGTAGAAGGAAAACTTACAGGAGCATAAGCAGGAGTCGCCATTTGGGGTGGTGGTGCTGTAGTAGACCCTCCTCCATACCCAGACATAGGTGCAGTAGCAGTGGGTTGAATATATGCTGTATTGGCACGGCGAGCTCTACGACGTTGTAAGAAACGTCTAACGAGCATGCCAAGAAGGCAAACGAAGAGCAAGACGAAAACTACGATTTTTAGAGTTCAACTATTCGTTTACAGTTCCCAATAATAACTGCGTACCTATAGGAACGACAATGCCTGCGATAACTCCACCATGTACGCCGCGACTACGCCCTGTGCTAGTACCAATTGGTACGGCATAGCCTTGCTGGGCCAGAGAAATAAAAAAAGCGAGTAGTTGAAACGAAACCATAGTCATAAAGTAACGGTGGAGATGCAAGTAAAGAGCTTATAAAGAAGTTTGGATCAGTGGTGTATGACCTCATCATGTGGAGATAGTAACGCGTCATATTACATATCGTTTCTTACAGTTGAGTTCGGCATCACGGCATATTGTAGAATTCTTTTTTCGCCAACGCATACTTACATATTAATACTTATACAGTTGAATTTTCTCATAAAGCATACGCTCGGGAGAGGCTAAATCTTATGCATTATTAGATATATGCAATTTGGCCCGAGCGTGACACATGTCACCCCCATTGAAGACCGTGACATTTACCATTCTCGGTCAGTATGACAAGGATTTTCAAGCGAAGCTTAACCTATTTTATACCGAATTTGCTCTCTATGGCTGTTAAACTGTCGGCACACATCTCCGGGCACCGAACTCAGGAAATTGGTCCAGCCGAGAACTCTTGCTTGCTCACTTAGCGACTACAATCCTCAATAAGTCACCTTTCATAATGCATATCCAACCCTAAAGCTTATGCATTATGCAGTATGCAACGCCCTCTAGAGACATACTGGGGAGCAGACCAAATCCAATGCAGTATGAAATATATGCATTATGATATTATGCATTATGAGAAATTCAACTGTACAACTAAGTCTACAATGAATATTGTCAATATCTCTGGAAAATATATTTTATACACTCACAAACGATGAAATCGGCAAGTTATTTTAATCCCTACTATACTTAGTAAGTACCTCCAAACTCGACTGGCCTGCCCAATAGCATACACGATACTGGTATGGAATGTACTTTACCTAATCTTCTTTTATTAGGCCTACCCTACTAATTTATTAATGAGCTGATCTTCTTAAGCGTAAGTGTAACACTATGTATAGCGTCAAACGTCCATATAATAAGAATGGTTTACCCCTGTTTGCTCCTGATATGAAGGGAAGAAGACGAGTAACTTAAGGTAACTTAACGTCTTCTGCAAGATCGTATACTTAGAATGTATAACTGTAAAGAAGGCACTCACCATCAGCAGTGATGGATGGCAGTAGAAATACTTAAGTGCCGTTCTGAAAGGAAACTTCTGTTCCTGTTTCGTGTTTAGCTTTCTTCACTCAGGATTGGATACTCTGCAGTGATTTTTCAGCGGATCTCTGTGGAGTGATGTCGGGTTCTTGAGGCGAGAGGTTCATCCTCTGGAAACAGACGGAATGTCCCGAGAAGTTAGAATGAGTGACATCGGTAATCTGATGTGAATGCCCGTCTACTGTTGTAGTTTTTACGCGGAAAACGAAGTAATGTTCGAGGGCATGGTCCTGCAGGACACTACACTCTAATTTGTACGCATCAGTTGAGATGCTCGGACAGCAGACATCAAGATCAATGGCCTGCTCGCCTTTAATAAAATGTTTCGCCCAGATCTGCAGAAAACAGCGTTTGTCCCGTCCCTAAATAAAAATGATTGAATAATGTCAGTTTCCCCACGTTAGGCGAGCTGGTGAGGACCCCGGTCACTCGGAAATCTCGTCTGTGACCTTGTGAGTTTCGAACTGCTTCGAAGAAGCTTCTTGAACAGCACCAGTTAGATGGCGCATTACCGATATCAAACAATGATGGAACCTTATTTCATGGTGAGTACGTACCAATACATGGCTTGAAAAGTTGGAGGCTGGAATTGGGAAGCGGTTTTAAATTCAGAGCCAGTACACAGTAGCAGTAAACAGAAGCATCAATAGAGCATTTTTAAGCAGGAATAAGGCAGGAATGGTGAGATATCAGGTGGTGTCGCCTCTCAGGAGAATTAGCAACAGAGTACGTCCCTGGCACTTGAGAAAGCATAAGACAAGGTGCATGACCCACCATATAATATGGGGTGGAGAGCATAACCCTTGTGAGAATATCGTTCTTTGAGATCCAGATTTGGTGTTCCTAGCTAGTCGGATCGCGATTGTAAATCCGATGTACTTGTCACGAATAGATCAGCATTCAAAATTGGTCAGAGTGTTCGCGTGGCAACATCTTGATGAATGGTTATTAGCACTGCCAGTGGTACTGAAGCCAATATGCTTCCGTAAGAATTGAATCGGAAAGAAACACGTTAAGTAAGACATAATGTATGTATGCTGCGTCCAAAGCGCAGTATTGGTACTGGCAGAATTCGTCGTTACGCTTTTAACAAGGATTTTGCATTAGAGTAGCAGATGAACGGCATATGGGTGAATCTGCATATGCCCTCCCCTCTAATGTCAATCTTTCTGCACATAAGCTGAATGAGATCCGTGTTTTCGGACTGTAAAGGCCTCTCAGCAGTGTTGAGGTCTTCTGCCAGTCATCTCATACAGAAAGACGGAATCTGTCGAAATTTGTGAATATTCCTTCCGAACCCTAATCGTACTAAGCAGGCTTTCCGATGTCTTTCAATCCTCAAGCCGACACGCTCAACAGACTGGGGATATTGAGGAGGATCCAGAGAGGGTAGCAATCGAGACTTTTCCACTAGCAACAGGCGAGGTGAGGAATAGTTTGAACGATATAGTACTCCTAAGTTACTTCAGTGAGGAGGACCAGGAATAGGCATACATATCATCATAGAGCACGCAGTGTATAAGATTGCAAACACATGCAGGGCAAGCAGTAGGAACACAGGACCTCAACCCGAGAACATACAGCGTACTAAGCCGCAGCAGCATCGACTGCATCGAGGATCGCAAACGGAGAGCATACAGCGTACAGGGGATCGCTCTAGTGGAGAAATACGCTATACACAAAGCTTGAGGATGACGAGAAGAGCGACGAGGTAGGTGGTAACACAGTCACCCCGTGTAAAATCCTTATTTTTTGCCAGTGTCCGTAAGAAAGAAGGATAATTATTCAGATAAAATATTGTTCCATATATGAGCGGAACAGAAGATATTCTTGGGATCCGATAAGTTTTCTTTAAAGCTCGCTTCCTTGTCGAAAACGTTGTCAGTGAGATCCACTGACAGATCAGACACCTCGGGGATGAAACCCTCTTTCCGTGTCCCCGGACTCTGCTTCAATTGCAAGATAGCAATAGATCTGGGGCGCTCTATTTTGGCCTAGCCACTGAACAAACACACCCAATTTCCAAGGAGAGGAGCTTCTGTGTAAACCAAATTTAGCGTTATTCGTATTCAATATCTGTACTAATAGGAGAAACTTCCCACCCATCATGTCAGAGCCACCTCGGAGAGGTTGTGCAACCGGCTCGGCCGTGCTTTTCCCGTGACAATTTGGAAACAGCTGAGACTATTGGTCTACGGAGCATCTTTCAACGAAGCAGAATCAGCAAATCTAGCAGGCTAATCTTGTAAGGACTTCATCTTCTCCTTCCTACGCTGAGAGTCCAAAAAAGCATTTCAAGAAGCTTTCTCAGTTTGTATTCTCCTGCGGAAAGAACTTTTGTGAATGATCAACATTAGATAGGCAGATAAAATTATTTACTGGTATTCTGATTCCTGATTCACGTTGCGATCCATCACATCTCTAATCCAAGAGACCGTTGATTTGGAGCTCAGAGATTGTCCCGTTGAGTACGATCTCTCTCTCGAGCGTCGAAGAGCATCCCTGATTACGAAAATCTATCACCCCCTAGTAGTATTCCAGCTAAACATAGCAATAATAGAGCCCATGGATATGTCGCAGAATAGCGAAATATTTACGGATTATTGATTGTGTTCACTAAGGAATATGGCATTTGTAGGGGGATGCAAATATTCTTCTCGAAATGTCAGAATTTAGGAAGTTCAATATTTACACTTACCAAATCAGTTGCACACAACCTGTTGCCGCTCGAAAAGGTAGGCCTCCGGTGAAACGCAGCCGTAATGCGGACACCACATTCGCCGGGACCCTGCTTTGCGAATATATGGGCGCCCGAAGGTTTGTATGTGGACAAGCCGCACCCAGGCCATCCAATCATAGAGGTTATCTGGGATTGATTGCATTATTTCTCGGATTTAATTTAGCAGTACAATATCAGAGGTATTCGAGGGCCTACTCTCGTCAGGGAACGAGCCATCTGATCACGAACACGTACGCGCCTCATAGCATGCTTTCATTCTGCTTCCCTAGATCGCACAAGATCTCCTCGCGGAGAAATTTTTTGGGAAGCTTGCCCATGGCCCTTTGAACCTGACGTGTGACCCATTGCAAGAACTACTTAAAGGCGCGATCCCCATAGAACGTCAGTATTTACTTCAACTTACGGCCTTTATTGCCTTCTGTTGTTCCCAGGTCATAGGATTACTCTGGCAGTCAGTACTCAAAGATATAACATGCCAGATACTGCAATGTTCTCTGGAAAGAAGGTTTGGTTCATTACTGGTGAGCATATCGCTATACTTATATTAAGCAAGTAGTAAGGAGCTCACTGTAGTAAAGGAACGTCGTCTGGCCTCGGTCGAGGGTTAGCTGTCACTGCCTTGGACCGCGGCGATAAGGTGATCGCAACCGCAAGAAACATCGAGGCAATTAGAGACCTCAAGGTGCAAGGAGCCTATGTCATGCAATTGGATGTCTGTGAAGATTTCAGTGTAATCCAAAGGAAAGCAGAAGAGGCCATCAGTGTATATGGACGTGTGGATGTCGTGGGTAAGTATACCTGTTGACATATACATTATATGAAACTAACTGTTTCCCTAGTAAATAATGCTGGTTTCTGTATGTTCGGCGCATTGGAGGTTGTTGGGTAAGATTTATTAGCAAGCTACGTAGAACGAGGAGTTTTTACTTACTATACGGAATCGCAGTGCGGAAGGATATCTGCAACAGTATAAAACAAATGTCTTTGGTGTCATCAATGTTACAAACGCACTTCTGCCCCACATGCGTCAAAGAGGTGAAGGGACAATAGTAATCGTTGGAAGCCGCTCAGGTTGGAAGACACAAGCTGCTGTAAGTAGCAATGTCCATGATTTCTTTGTCTGTGACTTACAGTATGATTCTCAGCTTGTCGGTAAGCATTATAACCCTATGCACCTTGAAATATTTCATTCAATGTGCATCTGAATCCTCTTAGGACCCTATGCAAGTTCCAAGGCAGCGGTTCATGGTGAGTTCTGTCCAATAGAGAGAAAAGACAAGATACTCAGCACCTTTCGAAGCTATTGCGGATTCTTTGACAGAAGAATTGAGACCTTTGGGTATTCGTGTGCTACTCATACAACCCGGCAGCATCCGCACGCAAATGGTACCTAACAGTCAATTGAAGCCTGCCAGTACAGTACAACCACTGGACTATGTTTCCTATCATGTACTATGTGCCAAAGTATTAGCAAGCGTGCATGGTAAACAACCAGGAGATCCTCAAAAGGCAGTGAACATAATTGCTGATATTGTCCGAGGAGAAGGATGTGCTGTTGGTAAACGGTGGCCGGATGTCATTGTCTTGGGAGAAGACGCTGAGAATGATATCCGTTCAAGATGCCAGCAGGTTCTCGCGCGCTTAGATGATACCGAATGGAAAGATGTTGCGCGACAAGTTGCGCTCTAGAAATTGACAGCGAAACAGCCTTTTCGCTTTGTATACATGTAGCCACTATTTGGACAGTTTTCGGGTTACCCAGATTCCATGTATTATTTTCTGTACTAATACGTACTACTCTAAATCAATACTGGTTACAGTAGGTTGGATCGGATTTATATATAAGTAGATCAGTATTCCCAATCTTTCTGCGACTAGCAAGGGAGGAACAACGTGTTGACCGATATCAGGATACATAGTTTCATTTTCTTGAGGGATTATCTAGTTTAGCAGTCTATCTTTAAATAGCAAATTATTTCTGATAGGCCGATTAGGTCCTTTCGCTTTTTAATGCTTGGACCATTACACAATATTGAAGAGATCAAAAATAAATAGACGCAGATAATAATAATAGCAATAATAATCTTTACATCGTGTGAAACGTATATAATTAGAAGCCGAAGTGTCGTTCGCTTGGGCCACTGGGTGAGTGGACTGGAAAAAATAAAAATGACTGAAGCGTTTGAACCAGAAGCCCACAGCGCACATACAGATTGACATCCTTGAAATTCAAGGTATTCATTTCCACATATCTGTCTGGTATTGTATCAGAACACCAGAAGATGAGACATGGGAGCAGGAACTATCCATCCTGATGTACGCTTCACCGTTCCGAATGCGACTACGCTTGGACTGATATTGTTTCCACTGCGGATGCTCCACATTTGTCAAAAGGACAGAAGCCGATTGATCAGGAAGAATCGCGGGTATGTAGTCTTTTCCTTGGAATCCGTGTCCAATCCCAGGGAGGGCGCGCCCGGTGAAATGAGGTTCCGGACACAGGGAAAACGAACAAGATGCGTCAGATTCGACACATTCAAAGCAGGTTCCCACTGATAATCCAGGAACCAGACTGGCATCATGTTCTTTAGATTTCATTATTCCATGATCTCCAGTGCTTCGTCGAACATCCGAATTGCATGCTTGCCCTTCAAATAGCATGGCCTCCACTTCATCCTGTTCCATACCTTCATCGTCAGATGCAAATTTGCTATCAAAATCTGATTCGACAAGTGTTGTATCGCTACCAAAAGATACGGCGGATGACACGCTGTAACGACGAGACCATCCAATTGTAGGGCAATTGTCGTCAAAAGGAGTCAACTCTGGAGCTCCCATACTCCATCGTAAGAAGAAGTAGCTTAGATGAAATAGTGCCTGTAGCGGCGCCATTAGTGAATCATAGACCGCCCTCGGTTTCCAGGAGTGGCACGTGTTAGGCTCATGGGAGTCCGAAAGAATTGGCAACAACTAAATTAAACAAAACAGTAAGTTGCGTGTCAACATATTGGTATGGCGTTCAAATAAGGCAAAACCACAGTACCTCGGACACCTCCAGACAGCGATCTCGTCCTATGGATCGATTGACGGAGTCGTCTGCACATCCCCCAAATCCAGGTGAATCCATCGGATATATGCAAGCTGTGTCCGGTAATGAATATGTGCGAGAGCTCGGTGATTGAGATTTGCGGATAGAGTTTGAAGACTGCCGTGAACCTAAATCTGGATCGCGAGTAGGTTACTCATACAGTAAATAATCGGTTGACCGGCGACCGACCCTGAAATGCGTGTCTCCCCCTTTGTTTAAATAACTCTTCCACTTCTCTATATCCGATTTTGCTATCATAGATCTCCCCACAGCTCCTATTATTAAGTAAATACACAAGTCAGAGGGACATAACGGTAGACTTACTCGGGTGTTTCTGACGAAGCAACAGCATAATTTGAACGAATTAGAGTCCCAAACTCATTGATTGTCATCTGATAAGTATCTTTTTCTGAATACTCAGGCGTCCAGAGTGAATAGTGATTCAATTCCGATTTTCTGCCGTAGGCCTTGCAAGACTCGCGGGATGCAGCTGACCGAAATGATTGCAGATAATTATCTTGGATACTAAAGAGGTCCATAATAGTAAAGATATTGGCGGGATTAAAGAGTTTTAGAGTTTGCTTCGGATATGCAGACAAGTTTGTAGATAGTAAACCCCGATTATTTGCTTTCTTTCCGCTGGGATCAGGAATAGAGGGAGAGTCTGTCTGTAAATGCACCGTCTTTGAAAGCGACTATAAATGATCCAGGTTAACGACCAAGAAACAAACATATGAAATAATCTGGAGACAAAGCGTCTTTGGAAGCAGGGACACGTGGGTGACCTAAGCGAAAGACAATAGGTGGTTAGCGAGCACTGTATTTGTTCGGGATATGGTTTCCAAAGATAATTCATATATCCCACCCACTCGTAACGTAGAAGTGTGCTGGCGAAGGCGAGCTGCACATATTGGGAAGACAATTGGAAGACAATAGGGGAAAACCATACTGGTCATCATGTCTCTTGGTAGGGAGGATTTACTTGAATATAATGAGAATGAGCAAAGATATACTGTAAGAGGGTGACGATTCTAACCTTTGTCTTATGATCAGGTGGTGCAAAGAGAAGAAACGGAAGCAAGCTGACTCACCACCTTTGTTGAGCCTTATACATAAAGCCAAACAAATACCCCGGGCTCCAATCATGCGTCCGATTGAAGTTCCGCTTTAGTTCCGGAGAATGAAGCGGAGATTCAATGGCTTCCGCCGAGGCTATTGCGACCATCTACTTTTGCTTACTTCTACATTGTTTCTGCATGTTTACATCAACATGGCTTCATTTCTTCCTTTCACATATGTTCCAAGTGGACCAATGGTAAATTCCATCATATGACGAATGTTGAAAGGTTCTCTGTCGGGCCAGCAGTCGGGCCAGCAGGCCAAAGTTGGGAGTCGGAGGGACAAGGTGTGTAATACATATACATTAAAATAATTATAAATAGATATAACAATAAACTAGAATTAGAATCCGCAAGTCATAAATATGCGATTGCAAAATATAAATACTCTCCCGGCCCCATTGTGTTACCCTTTGGCTTAGGATCAGTGTCTAAGTTCAATTACTAATTGTTGTAAGTATAATATGGCCTTCAAATTATTGGTACAACAAAGCACATACCCGTCCATATAGCTCTTGCTGCAGAGTGGCTAGAGCTTGTCTCGCGGCTGCATCTCTGGCACCTTGCCTGGTTGCTGAGGATCCACGGCCATACTCAATCTCATCGACTGCGACATGTTTAGTGGCGGGTAGCCTATACAAGACTCATTTATTCCACTTACTCATGGCTATAGAAGTCCAAACTGCGTTATGGGTCGGACCTGCGATCGAATCGTCCCAACTGAGCGAGCGGAGTCTCCCCTGACGCTGTAATTCGTTATGCAATAGCATTGCCCAATGCATGTGGTCTTGAGTACCAAGAAATAATTATTAGCAGGGGGGAAGCATATGAAATACGTCATGGTCAGTATTATGCTCTGTAGACGTGTCTCAAGTCAATTACCTGGATTCCGTGAAGGCATGAATATAGGAGGAAGACTCGACGAAATGAGTTGAAGAAGAACTGTGCTGGAAGGACTGGAGAAACAGTGCCTCTTTTATGCGTCTCGAAAGTGACTCAAAGCGCTGGCCAACACCATACTATATCTTTCTTGACAGGATCCCGGTAGGCACCCATCTTGTGGCCACAGCTGAAGGTACATAATCATACCATCCATCTCATTCATAGTGAAATGTTATCAGTGATGCTGGTCTCAGGAGTATTCCACAGATTGCAGATAACCAATCTCCAGTGGATAGATGATCTCCAGTTTATTACCATAAATGTATTGGCCAAGTTGATGATAATCACGCCAGTACAAACCATAGTCTTATCGATGCATTTCAATTTGCCGAATTCTGAAAGCGATTAAAGTTTTCCGAGAATATTGACTACTGGAGGAACTGAAAATACCACAGTGAGGCAACACAAAACTGCGAACTTAATAGACCAAGCATAGATAGAGAGTGAGCATACATCATCCAGCCTATGGTGCTATCGGGGCTCGTTCGGATAGATAGACCATATCGAATGAGGCGCCCATTAATTCCTCTTGAAGGTATCCTCAATGCTATTCGGTCTACCCAAATCGATTGATATGTGCACCAGAGAATTTCTACTCAGCGAAAGGGCCGATGTCAGGTATTTAGCACAGCTAGGGAACTACTGAGCTGTCGAAATCCCTAAAAGCATTCTTAATGTGCAAGCTAATAGGAACACTCCAGCACTGTGCGCACTGCTTGGCCACTGGACCGGCGGTCTCTCAGAAACTAGTCCAACTGGCTGTATTCAGGCGGATCTTCAACGAAAATCTAAAATGGTGATGGCCTTTGTCCGACAAAATATAGCGTCACATTCGTCTTTGGCAGTGATAATCAATCCAAATCCAAGCATCCTTTCCCCTCCATTGGAGTGATCGATCGTCGACTACACATCAAGTAAGTCAGTTTGCCGCTATGATTAAGTCGGGTCAAGAATTTGTACATTAATTTAAACGGCAGATTAAATCATAATTTCGGCTTTGCACCGCCCTCACTCGGGGATGAACATGTGGCAATAAAACAACTAAATGTTGCCAAGTTCTGTCGTGGTTCTTTCACATTTAGGTCAAGAAATCCCATTATTCTCAACAGGATAAAGGATAATGCCGATGGTGCATCACAGTATCAATCAGTCAGGGAAGTATCGTTTTGCCGAGAGATGGGATGTTTGTTGCTAACCGCTAATGCTGGGATGTATCATTATTCTTCTGGCACATGCAGTGGATCGGCTATTAGAGCTTTCTGAAGTGACAATTAAAAAGGAATGGAAAGTATCATTTCATTGCTTTTGAACCACATCATGTTATGCCGCGTTTTAATGACGATAAAAATCCGCGAAGAATACATCATTCACGGTCTTTCGTGCAGATCCTACTTCGAACATGGGCTATAACATCTTTATTAGCTGTCTAAATTAAAGTCCGTGTACCATGAAAAGCGAAATGAAAATAGAAGAGTTGTATTGCCTCAGAAGAAAGACCTAAAAGTGGAACATATTAAGCGCACTCGCCCGAAGAGCCTGATCCACACCGCGGGGGTCAGACAATTACTTCCGCCCAGAGTGACATGCTCATTTTCCCTTGTCCAAATAGTACTATCACTTCCTCTGATAAGACAGTGATTTGTCAGATTAAGAATGAAGAAATGACGACGGTATTGCAAACTGAAACCCTACATAAGTACATCATTGTTCGTTGATTGCTGCGGCGGATGCTGTCATACTACCTATATGCTGGTCAAAGTGCCTAGCTGGACATTGCGCTTTCTCAAGTACTTTTGGGAGTTCTATAAGGACACTACGCTTGGATCTGGGAGGACAAGGGTCAGGTACGTGTGGCAGTTCACAGTCATCGGTAGGTATCCTATGCGGCTTTACTAGTACTACAGCTGAATAGAATTAAACAAATAATTGCTGGGTAAATTCCGGATAAAATCTAGTAAAATTTATCAAATATTCGATTTGTTGGATTTTTTATAATCTTATTTATTAGCCAAGGATACTAAGGGCTACTGAGAGTTCAGAAATTCAATGCGTCGAGTCCCTACCGAACTTCAGGAGCACTCGTCATGATGTGGCGTTCTTTGCCAGAGCTTCAGAGATGGAGTTCGCCTAACACAAATAACTCCGTCCTATGTCTCTCTGTCGCGCCCGTTGAGTAACTGCTACTGATTCTTCCCAGAGAATGCAGCAGCGAGTACTATCAGCGCACGCATAGGAAAGGCTTCTTCTTGATGGCATCATCAGAGAATGTTTAAGCATTTCTGTCAAATCTGTTCTTCTAGATGTGATTAGACAGCTGTTAGATTGGTATTTATCTTTAGTACAGGTGGTCATATCTGGCATATATTAATTACAAGAGCAGGCCTACTGGCTGAGGCTCCACTTCCGATCGAATAATTATAACTAACTTGAAAATAAGCCCCATTTATAGAAGTATTAGCATTCAACTGTATACGCGGGGATAAGTATCGGCCGTTTTGGAGTAAATATGGCGAGAGGGAGGATGGCTGAAATGCTAGCTAAAGCCGATTGGTCAAATCCGCTTGTCATGCAAGTGTCATTGTCTGGAATAAGGGGTCTCACTCTATATGAGTTGCGAACAAACCTGAAAAGGTGGAGTATCGTAATATTTGGAATGTCGACATTTGTCGTATGATATTTTGAGAGAATATTAGAATGCGTGCCAACGGTGACCAAGGTTTGCCCTTAAGCATTAGACCGAAAACATTTCGGAATACGTGTCAACTATCAAGACCTCAACCTAAGACTTTGCCATATTATGCGGATCATATTGGAAGATCTTTTGGGCCTTTGGCGTAGGTGTGCGGCAGAATCCCCGATCCGTGTAGTGTTCGCAGCTGAGGTGAGTTCAAAAAATTACTTATGGCCAATTTGCACCAAATCCGCCAATATGTCCCACATGTTCTCTAACCGTACAATACGAAGGAAGAGGGTTCGAGAAGCAAGGCAAGAATTGCGTCCCAGTTCGGAACGACGGAAGCTGTGCGGGCACAGCTTCAGATTACATAATAAGTATAAATAGCCATGTTCGTCTCTTGACTTCCTCCAGCTCTAAGGATCCTTCAGCGACTCTAGAAATCACAAAGATGCCAAGTTATAACCCTGTAAATCCATTCAGAGATCAGTCCGACTTGCCTCAAAATGCTAGTGGAATCTCGGGAAATCCGGAAGGAATGGCACAGGCTAATGTGAGGAAAATATCTCTGGTGTCCGAAGTTGGTACCACTTAGAATTCTACAAACAGCATCCAGGCAATTCTATTACACAAGAGACATCTTCTATATTGGACATGGAAGATATCTCAACAGAAGCTCCCCCGGCTTATACTCCTATTGCTGATGCATATCGTGGCGAGGAACCACTAGAATTTGGCCCTACCCGCCCCTTTCAACCTGCTACACGTCCATTACAGTCGTATGGATCAAATAATCCTTCTGTACCCCATATTGCTCCTGAATCTACTCCAAATAGGCTGGCACCGCCTCCACGCCATCCATCAACTGTTGCTAGGCCTGCCAGTTTATCGCCGAGTGTAACATCTTCAATCCAGAGTATGCATTCACCCCCTGCAGTAGAGGGTCATCGCCATTCAGCATCAGTAGGGCCAATCTCGGGACAGGGTCGTTCATACAACCCTCCTCCAGGTTCTCCTCCAGGTCGTAGTCCAATACAGAGTAACCCTTCAGTACCCCCGAATCCCTCCACTACTGGCCAAATTCCAAATGATCGTCGTCCAACAACCACTCCGACTCCAGGTCATCCGCTGCTGAAAGATGGGAAGACGCTAGTTTATCCCGCCGGCTACACGTGCTCTAAATGTGTGTCCCGAAATACTCATAGTAATAAATCAGACCGTTTGATAAGATTCAATCTATTAGGTCAGAATACTGGTTATAAAAACTACGATCCCTCCCATCCTTGTCGGAAATGTTGGCAGAAGTATGCCCGAAATTACACAGGGGCTATTGCATATGCGCCTTCTGCGTCAGAATCCAGCTCTTCTGTGAATCCTTTCGGTTCTTTCCAACGTCCTCTCCCTGCCTTCACTCCTCCACATGCAGGAATCTCACGGCCACATTCGACGACCGGATACCCCGGACAGGCCTACAGGGGATCCAACCCCATTCCTCCCTCATCCGCTATGCATCCCCCTAATATTTATCACTTACCTCCCCCCCCCATGCCATTCGGGGGACCATTTGGACCTCCTCCTATGCCTCCCATGACCTTATATCCGCCTTCAGCCCCCGTTTCCCCCATTTATCAGGGCCCTCCAGCCTTTCCGACGCCATTAGTTGTTCCTCCAGGAGATCCCCGCATCGGGGGTCGCTTATGTTGGCGTTGTGACGGTCGTGGAAGAGTTTCCGGCATGTTTCTAATCGATACAGAAATGTGTTCAGTATGTCAGGGTACAGGGAGGACATTCATATGATAAACTCGTCATATAAGGTGATGAGCCTCTCTGTATACAATCAGCCGTACGCTATAAACGCATGCGGTTCTGTATTTTCAATGTTAAGGCGTTAAGGACCGATAGACCTGTTTATGCAAAGCACTTTTGCAGATCCACACCCTGATTTGGACACGATACGTAATCTTTGCGTATGCAGCTTAGAATCATTTAACGCTCGATAATAATATACGACGTTAGGATACGATTTTCACTCGGAGTTTGTCATGAGATTTGGAGAATTTATAGCTGAAGCTTGAATAATCCAACAGAAGCTTGGCTCCCGCTGAAACAGAGTCCCCTGCGCATGTGTTATTATAATGAGATGCATCCATAATGATTGATCAATCAACAGCTAGGCGCCGCTTAAGTCTTTCAGCCAAGTAACTGGTGATCGGTTGCACGGGTAGAATCAAAGCCCGAGTTCCGAACTCGCTCAATCAGAGCTTAGATTTTGAACAGCGCACCAAACAACGGCTGCCTTGACAAAAACCGCCTGTCTCATACGGGAGCAGCTATATACCGGAGAAAAATATCGAAGTAAGTGAAATACTCTTTTACTTGTCATTCTACTTACAGCGTCGCGTATGGTCATGGGCTACTCGTTACTTTGCCTCGAACTCGGCGAATATTCCTGAATACGCGGCATAACGACTTCTTTCCTCAGCAGGTCATTTAGACAGCTTATGAATGCTAACCTGCCACCGGAAAATACCCGATTCCGCTCTAATGGCCTGTCCCATAAAAAGCTCACCAACACCGGTGGTGTGTTACCACCGGAATCGAAGTCAAGTGGTTTGAAACTTCTACCTCAGATTATCAGCAAGGGTAACGCGTCCAGAGCCTTATTTGACCTTCTGACTGGATCTAGAGGATCTCAACTGCTTGCGAAAGACCCATAGAAATCCCTGGAGGTGGGTGGTTGGATCGTGGAGTCCGCTCTGCAGGAAACTCATCAGTATTCTGTGCAGAAGGGAGCCAACATCCGTTCGGAGAAGGAAAAGAGCCTGTCTATTTAATCTACAGCACTGCTCAGTTTTGTTATTCCTTCACCAGCATCCCCTCGTCCTACAATGCCCTCTAGCAGTTCCAAAGTTTGGTTGATTTCCGGTATGTCGTTGCTATCACCTGCTATCAGAGTGCTTCTCACGCCCCATACGCTTAGGTGCTTCTTCGCCCTTGGGCTATCGCCTCGTGTTGGCCGCTCTGTCTCGACGAGATCGCGTTATTGCTATAGCTACCATTCAAGAGGATGCAAACCATTTACGATCCGCAGGAGCATATCCTATTCGTATAGATAGCCAAATGACTTATAGTCAGATAAAGGCGAAGTTTCAACAAGCCGTCGAGCAATGCGGAAAGATCGATTATCTCATTCACAATGCGGACGTGGATTCAAGAAGAATATCAAGGTAGGTAAACCCGACGCATCCTTTGATCATTATAAATGATACCCCCTCACTCGTTTAGCTCGAGTGAATCGCATGTCGTATATTATGCAAACACATATACGTTCGCTACGATACAGGTGACTCGAGCAGCCGCCGAAGCCTCCCGACTCAAGGCGATTGCCATCATTGTCCCAGATTTCCTTGCCAATGACACCCCATTAGTATGTCATTACTTTTCCGAATTACGTGTCCTAAGACTGACCTGGCTGCAGAGTGATCGTAAGTGGCTGTGCGTCTGACTACTACCACCGACCCTTACAAGTACCTATCTTTAATTTCCTACCAGGGCAACGACAGAGCCTACAAGGTATAGGATTTCGTTTCATGAACCAGATCACTCGCTCATCCTCGTTTAGGCACTGCAGAACTTGTCGCAAGCTATAAATTGGCGAGGACATCCTTTGTCGTACCTTGGGCAGTCCTACCGAGCTCCTCAACATCAGGGACGAACACGACGTCAGGGACCATTGTAATTAACAGAATTATGACACACATGGTCGACAAAGCTCCTTCAGAGCATGGTATTCGAGTATTATGATTTACAATTGGGGACTTTTGCGAGGGGATTTATGGTCACAGACCGACGGTTTACGATTCTTTATAGTACTAGTAGTTCCTTTCCTTGTACAACAATTACCATGCATGATTATACAGGTACACTGATATGCGTGAGATAAATGAGATTCAATAGAGATAATAAGTTAGAAAAATAGGTGAAGAAAAATATTATAGAGAAGAGAAAGAGAATGCATAGTGGATGGAAGGGAGTTAAAATAATGAGTATTAACTTTTGACACGTCTAGCACGTCGTTTAATTCTGAAGTTATATTTATTGGCGAAATTGCGGGTATGAGTTGCCTTGATAATTATTAGCTTGTGTCCTATTGTAACTGGTAATCATTGAGCGTTGAATGCAAAGGTCTTGGTGACTATCCCGATAACTCTTCCTAGCGAAGGTTTTCGAGCTATATAAATAAACCCAATAAGTAACTCAAAAAAAGACCGCAAAGCATGTAGACATACCAAAGACCGCAAGGGTAGCGAGTTCCACTGTTTGCCGTTGCCACGTGTCTAACAGCATCCTGCTTCCGGGCAAATGGTGTCTTACTAGAAAGGGACAGCACCTCGTCAGAAAATCCCATGATTGTGTGGCTGATTAAATACCCACCATGTGATACACAAAAATGGCTTCTCTTGCAAATGGACGGAACGAATATGAGTTACCAATTGCGCTTTATGAGGGAATCCGACTGGGTGGGTGCAGCCTTGCCAGCCACACCAGAACATACGGGCTCCGCTCGAGGAAGTACTCTCCTCGAGAACCAAATGGCTGAGATGCTTCGTAGTGGTAACATTTCCAACTTGTACCCAACTGTGTTGCTGCCCAGAACCATCCTCCGATTCACCAAAGTACGTATCGGAAGTAGGACTATGGGTGACCGAGCCAGATCTCTAGTGATATAACGTATTAGCACAAATGTCATGTCACAAGGAAATGGACTCGCTCGAGATGGGCCCGCATCCATTGGGCCAGAGCCATAACTTGTGCTTGCATGAGGTGCGTAAGAAGTTGTTGCTGATGTCGGAGAATGGATTGGGTAGGAATAGCCGTCGTTTCTTACTAAATGAAATTGGGGGAAAAGGATAAAACAGGGAATTAGGGTCAAAAAAAACAGTCATAATCGATTTACTTACAAGGCAAGTTAGAGTAAGCGGCCGCTGTAGCAGCGAGACCTTCGTCACAAAGATAAGAGGATGCTAAACAGAATGAGTCGACCTGAAGTTTGGAGAGGTGCCGAAAACTTACGAGTCGGAGAAGGGTACTGATCCCTGCCGTTATCTGAAAAGAAATATGATGTCAAGCTCAAAAGGCAAAATATAAAACTGCAGGAACATACAGTAAGAGGAGGATCCTGCAGACCCTTCAGCCCGTCCTGTCCTATTGTTCATTGTGATGTGGAGTGTTTAGGAGGGTAACCACGAGCCGGACGGTGGAACCGGATGGGCGAGTTGACGGGGCCCATCTGCATCTCGCCGCCTTAAATATATTGCTCGCTGCTCTGTACACACCCTTGCACTGTAAATAGCGGAGCGTCCTCATACCGATCTCAAGCCTGAGCGGGAGATGATGCTGTGCGCTTTCGGTTACAAGGTGTACACTGCTTCAGGCTAAGTATGGGCGCCTTACCGGAACCGGGTTGCATGAGGACATCTCGACTCTCATGGAAGATGGGCCATTGCGGATGTATGTCGCAAGGATGAAGACTGGATAAGAAGAAGTATTTCTCTATGTTCTTGTGTGGTGTTGAAGATCATGTCCGATACTCGGACGATTTGATGTATGGCGGAATGAAAACACGTTGCATGGAACAGAGAACATCTATACAGGAATGAATTTGCGTAATTGCCGTTTCGGTACGCAGATTTGCAGGTCCCACTACTGAGACAGCAGACAAAAATGAGACCAACATGTGCTGCACAGCCTGATCTCACCTAGAACGAACGGCGAAGCGTGTCCTCCCCCCATTGTGTAAGGCTGTTCACAATGCGACTTGGATAGTGGCCGTTCTAATTTCTATCTAAGTATTGATAGTGATATCGCTGTTATGGAATAGAAGATCTGCAAATGGATCGCAACGTATGGAACCTTGATGGAAACGGTAACTTGGAAAACAGTCGTGGAGTAAGAGAACCTATGGTGAAGAAGAACTTGGAGAATGCAGTAGCTGAAAGTCGATGCATCGGTTAGAAATGCTCGGTTCCTGTGGAGAATTACAGTGTTGCACAGGTTAATGGCTGATGCAGTGAGAAACCTCCTTGAACCTGTGCTTCGGGCATCCGGATAAGGAAATGATCTTTATGGTTACGTAACCCGGACATTCTCCGCACCTTTTTCATGGCGGAATTCGAGCACCGCCTTCACCTTCGGACCTATGAGATTCTGCGTCAGTCTTGCATGACTGGCACTGGATTGCCTCGCTCCTAAGTTTACGGGATCTAGCCCATGGCTTTTTCTCGTTGTCTCCTTACGGTGTTACTGAAGGCCGGTTTGTTACTCTCTAGAAAAATAGAAATGTTCGCAAGAGCTAAACGAGCTACGCTAATGGTAGGAACATCGGAAGACAACTACCTCCACTGATCTACTACTTTTCTGCAGATCCCTGAACATTCACGGATTTACGGCCCTGGTATATTTATGTCACGGTGGCGTTTATTGGCGCAGCGTCCTTCATGAAGTGCTCTGTAATCCTTCCTCGAGAACGTTTTCTGACTGCAGATATCGACCTTGTCAGCCCGTGGCGACGTCGAAGAGAACATCAGTACCAACCAGAATTCACAACTGAATTTCTTCCCTTCATTCATGGTCTTTTCATGTCTTCGAGCATCTTGTCTGCGAGAAAAGGGTATGTGACTTGACTTATCAACATACTTCCATTATTGAGATCTGAGAGGAGAACATACCAAGTCTTACAGAAAAATTCTTTATTGTGCATGTGCGCCGAGCGCACATGTGATATGGCCTCTTCTTTAGTCGCAAACGGGATGGCATATTGACACCATTCAAATATACATACGAAATGAACTCCTGTTGAGACTGGAAGCGGGGCTACACAGGAGCCCAGCGCCGTGTTCGTTGTATTGCTGACGGCATGGATCGCGCGATCGCGCTAAGTGGTGGGTTGGAAGATCGTCAACATGCGAAGGAACTGAAGGTCGAAGTAGCTTACAGATGGTATGACATGATTTATAGCCTTCGCATTGACATCTTGCGTGGTTAATAAGGTTAATGTTTCCGCGACATACCAAGGAGAAGCCAAATTCTTACCTGGTGAGCATGATGAGGATTGAGATAGATTCAATATTGATGAGTATTGTTCCATAGCGGAATCTTCCATGTTCCTATTCGAATCTGACGTCGAAGCTGTTTAGAAATCAACATCTGAAATGACCGTAGCTTAAAGGTCCTTCAACATACTGGCTATGTTCCATTGTACAGGTTGCTCTGAGGCCGTCATGGCGCAATATTGGTGAGCATTGCTCCAGGACATAGGTGTGCTTTCTGGGTGAGCAAGATGCTCACATTTTCCGTTATTTATCTTTTCGATAAAAAATAGAATAAGACGGGATAGGCAACCATCCCTTCAGTGGAATAGAATCTGGCGAATGGTCTAGACCAGCAGAGTTCGGCATGTCAGGATGTTATTAGGACATTGTGTCCTTTCTGAATAGCCGCAGGTTGGTTTCAGTGCCATCTAGAGCGTCTTATCTTTTTCTTGTTATTTACAGCATTGAAGTCTGCCACCGTGCAGAATAACCGGTCTGGATTTTCTTTTCGATAATTTCCTCCGATTCATCTTGAATTATTCCTGCGGATTTCCGGGGAAAAGATATTGAGCCTATCAACAGCGCATTTTCGGCATGACGAAGGATCATTCATCTCTTCATCGGGTAAACGTCTAGGTCTAGACCCCCATGGCTAGGACACGCTGATTCGCTCGCTCTTACTATGAAGAACTGCTGGCTTCATGGAAAATTGGTAACGCTCACATTCGAATAACGCCACTATTTCTGTTGAACTATGTCTCGGTCTAGACCCATATACCAAAAGAAGGCCATGGTTCCAAACAATCCGATTATTCGGTATAGTATGTAATACTTGTCGCCGCCCGTCAGTGATCTACTGGAAGAATTTTAGAAATATCTCAGGAAAGGTAGGAATTTCATTCTCATTATATATCTATTTTATTTAGGTGAGTAGAATTTTTTTAAAGTTATATTACATATACCTGTTTACCTTAGCCGAATAGGTAGGAGCAACGACTAACCGAGCATTCGCGTGACAGTATTGCGGTCTAGAACTTTCAATAGGATAACGCTCTAGCAGTGACGGTGTAAACTGCAGACATCTACCAGCAAGCTATCCTGCAGTTGCAGAAGACTTGGACCCTCACAATTTGTATGTAAAGTATAAGTATCCCTTTGGAAAATCCTGACAAAATAGATTTTCTATTTTGAAAGCAGGTCTAGGCCTTCTCTTTGCCGTACAAGGCATTCATTGTTCGGCATCTAGGTATGTCACAGTTGCATAGACTACACAATAATAGCTACAAACTGGACACAGGACAAGGGGATCCCAAAGGACAATTGAGAGCGTCCTACAACTAGCCATGCGGCATTCGGTCCCAGGTCCGGATATCACCGCAACATGACACTCGTTGAAGACTCAAAGTCCTCATTACTTCTCTATTTCGGTCAGCTGATCTATAAGGGTACGCGGTGCTATCTCTATCAAGCCATGGACTCCGTCAAAGACCGGATGGACATGTCGTGGCATCTGCGAAGATCCTAATAAAATTCAAATAGCTCTCCAACAAGATGTGCGGAGTAAGACTTCCTTGGCAGAAGAACCGCCCGTGTATGGTTCGCATGTAGGGTTGGTGCCAGAAGCGCACTCCCGGCAAGAGGAGCCCATCATGTCCTGAAGAGTTCAATGTCCTTTCCTCGGAGCCGTGAGTAATTATCTCGCTTCTCTTTCGCGAACCGTGCAATACAAATACCGTCTATGCTTAAAAGTCATCTGCAGGACGGCATATCTTTGGAGCGTGACGTTCAAATGCCGTTACATGCCATCACAATCCTTACTACACCGATTCATAATTGTCCGATCGTTCCTGGCTATAAGTACACGAGCATATAAGGAGAAGGATTGCCACCTAAATGAGGCAACAAAGATGCTAAAGAATGGACGCTATCCCCACCCATCTTCACCTAAATTTGCAACGATCCGAGTGACGGTCTCGGTAATCTTTCCGCGCGAATCCTTCCTCGCTTTAAAGTCTGCTATCAACGGATAATAACGTGCGAATTGGAGTTGCAGACGTACCAGTAATGGCATTTATACTGTTTCCCGCTGTTCATAGTTTCGACGTGGCGCACAGCATCTTGTCTGCGTGTGAAGGATGCGTCGCTGGGTAGCAAAACAAATTGTGAGCATATACTAAATCACCGAGTATTACTGAGATTTACCATGCTTTGCAGATGAATGGCTTCTCGCAAAGATGAACAGACCTAATGTGGGTCACTAGTTGGGCCTTCCGGACGAACCCACCAAAGTGATTGCACCCGATCCACCCACAGAAGAACCGCTTTCCACTCCGATCCGGCACTTCTATGATCAGCGGCTCAATTGCTTTAGGAAGCGTAGTGTTCTTAGACTCTGTCCATTCGTGTACTTGTGCAGTAGGTGAGTCTACTGGTTGTCTCAGTGGAGCTGAAGAAGGGCCTTCGACTGTCTGAGGATAATTTGAGTTTCAGGGCGATATCAAAGATGGATCAAGGGACTTACTAAGTTCCATGTAGAGCTTCCAGGCATAGGTAAGGACTGTGAGCGGTGACTAGGCCCTTGGGGATCAGGCAGATGGTGCTGTCCTTGCCGATAGTCCGGGGGTGAACCCATCGAATGTCCATGGTACCTACTTGGATCTCGCAGATATACAGACTCTGAAAGGGAGGATTATAGAGGGTCTTTGGAGAAAGGTCAGTGATTTTTTACCTGTGGTCCCTGGCTGATAACTGGTTGGTGAGCTGATGGGGGCGCCATGCGAGGCAGGATGTGGATATGCTGTTCCAACAATCGTTTGTAAGATTTACTAAAGGGAATGGTGATACACACACCCCAGTAGTCTACGAAGGTCGCCAGCATCAGTCCACACGAGCTCTTTAAGGTCAAGCAACGAAGACCTACTGGGTGCAGAGCCCGTATAGTTCGAAGGAGGTTGGGCTCCTGGATTATAAGGGGGTTCGCCTTCGCCTCTATATTCGTAATGTTTAAATTGCATTCCAGGCGAGATGTATAGGTAGGAAGTGAGGTGGTGGCGACTCTGTGGCTACGGGTGAAGCCTTTAATATGATAGAAATCGTGACGTCTCCCAAGAGATGGATGTAATTTAGAAGGCTTTTGCCGCAGATGGATATTAATATCGTTAAACCTCGCTTGTGCGAAATAGAATTGAATAGTACAAGTTTGGTACAGCTTGTGTCGAGTCCCCTGGAGCCTGGGTTTCAATATTATGTCTCCGAGTCTCCGAAACTCAGCACGCCGCTCTTCGGACTCCGCTACTATAGACTCCCACGTATTGACACATATTTTTAAGATATTTTGTGAGGTGGGAATTTCCTTTCAAACTTCCTTTAAAAGACTAAAGTGAACGGGAAGTTTTAGTTGATTTTACGAGCGGCCGTAAGTCAATATGCCGCACCTTGATCCAGTGATCCATTTCAAGCTACTATCATCGGGCTCTATAATCCAGGATATGCATTATAGAGCCAAGAGTCAGCCGGTGAGGCGTACTTGAAAGGTAACTGATCGTCCTTAAAAAATTGTTGTATTAGCGCCTGCTTGCGGCCTAAGTAAAAGTCTCAATATGGAACCAATGACAGAGCTTTTTCTAATCAAGACGATGCTGCGGCGATTTCGGAATTATCATATGTACCTTAGTATATCCGCTTTGATTCAGCTTATGGAGCGAGATTCTCCTAATGTTCTTAATTAACAAGAGAATGTGTGGTCCTCCCTTCGGTGGACTATATTATAACAGTAACACGTACTATAAATGATCAGGGCTTCGCTCAACGATATGGCCACATAATAATAATACAACATAAGGTTAGCTGAATGCCGTATCCAATGTCCTTCTATCTGCGTAAACTTCCAGGAAGTGAGAAATTGCCACCATGTCTACGCCCTGATGCTACTGCATCAGAGAAACAACGGTCTTCGTGGCTATCGCGATAATGCTTCCGAGAGAAAGCCTTTTCGCTGTATTTACTATTAGCTATTAAGAAACGCAAATGGCTTCGTGGCACCCACCAAATGCGACATTTGAATTGTTTCCCTCGGTTCATGGCATTGGTATGACGATTTGCTTCCTGTTTGCGTCCAAATCTGGTGTTGCTGAAGGCAGAATTAATGTCAGCCTGTCTAGAACTAAAAACGGCAATCGTTCTCAGAAGCTCACCAGGTGAGACAGATGAATGGTTTCTCCCGTAGATGTACTGAACGAATATGCGTTATAACCTGAGACTTCTGTGCAAACCCGACGGGGTGCCTGCAGCCGTTCCACATGCAAAACCAGGACAGGACGCCGCCGCTAAATACATCCGTAACATAACGATTCAGAGCTTTGCTAGGTGTAATAGCAGATTCTTGGCGCCAAATGTGCTGGGGCGCCTCGGTGCAGGGCGAGAAAGGTGCGGCGACTTGTATAGTATTCGAGTCTTCTGTCTGAGATTGGCACTCTATCTCGTGGAGAGAAGAGCCTGAAGGTGTCCGGAGAACTGCCGTTTCTTCTGAGCCTTCCACTTCGATGGAGCTCCGGGCCTCTGGCAGAAGCTGAAGCCCCCGATCTCTACCTAAGCGGTCCCTTTAGAATCGTATGCGACATAATAGAAGAGCCGAAGCGAACGACGTACCATGATCATCGGGAGTATATATGGGAACTGACAGAACGGTTTCGCTTAGCTACGGCCGAAGCTTCGCAGTAATATGTAACACTTACTGGCAGAGGAATGATGAGTACACGAGTCATTCCGCATAAAAGGTTCGGCTATTCAGAAGACGCTGTCAATGGCGAATGACTTTGAAGCAGCAAGAGGATATCCATACCATCGCTAATACTTGAGGGGGGGTATGTCCCGAAAGAAGATCGGTTGGGATGATAGAACGCGGAGGGACCTGCCATGCGATTATTGATTCTTGATATCATAACAAATAAGGCGTCGTGAAAAGAACGTGTCGACGTGAATGCTGCTCCCGAGGCTAGCGTGGTGAATGGGCGTGCATCAGATCAACAACTTGCAACCCTTTTAAGAGAGCACTTGGAAAGTCAGAGTGCGCTAAAGCCTCACAGCCAGCAGATCTCAATTACGTTAGGATCAGAGCTTTGGAAGGTCTCTCATCTCACGTACCCTGATCGTCTGGGAAGAGCTAAGGAGTCAGCGAATCATATTGCGCAAAGATTGATGGCACAAAGCCGAACAATGTTCTAGTGGCAATCCTATCCGTTTTCTTGATGGCCTTGCGAACGGAAGACCTTCATATCATTAGATCGATACCTAAGGCGGTGTCCGCACGAGCGCTTACTAGGGGTTATAGTCTATTTTCGTAACCACTACCAGTAGAAAGCGTCCGTCAGCGGGATCAACACATGAAAGGCGATACGACGTCTGGCTTCCTTTCCTTGCTGTAGCTTTCAATAAGGGAAAACTTTCGAGATCAGCGCGGTGGACATGATGCGATCAAAGCTTTTCTTTTCCGTGTTATGACATACACAATGGGGACGTAGCCCTATAAACAAACTAGAAAGCCTATTATTCTAGGCAGCCCGCGAAATAAAATGAAGCTTTGTTAAGGAAGGAAGGAGACACATCACTCACTGTAACTCCATGCATCTGTTGACCCATGCGTATGTCACCGTCTTATTCGTCGAACTCGAAGTGTCGTGCGTGAGAGAGAGGATAGGCTTGGCCGGATAAGGATCAGCCTTTTCCGTAACCTATGCTCCATCAAGAAGTTCGAAGGATCAAAACTTAGTTATACGTGTCGGACATCCTTACGAGAGAGAAGGGACATCGGCATTCGCTTCGTCCAATTGGGCTGCTGAATAACATTGATGGGGAAACACAGGAATCTAAAAGAGTAAAAGGAAGGGCGGCAACTAATACAGTGCAGCAAAGGATCGACAGGTCAGAGAATGTGGACAAAAATAAGAGATTAAAGAGAGGAGTGAAGGGAAGGGAAGGGAAGGTTTCAATGAATCAAGCCCTTCAGCTAAATGAAGAACCTGCAAGTATTAGGTTCGGAAACTATCACAAACGTGTGGATCATTGAGGACGGCGGGGTTCTTCGTGAAGTGTCCGGCTTCGAGGGCAGTAAAGTAATCCCTGTGTGAGAAAAAATTAATGAAGATTAATTGATTCGCTGGATCGCCGAAAATCGGGAGCTATGATCCAAATTATATATGGACTTACCATTCTCGTTGGTCTGAATTACCATTTTCTATCTTGAATGACCAAAATATCCAACCGGATGACTGAGAGTACATGAGCTTCTGTGCGTCAGCCCCTAAAGCATTAAGGTTAGATATGCCGCCAAAACGAGTGAAAGAATTTAGTATTACATTGAGTCAAAAATTGATCGGTCTGCGATGAATAGTTAGAGGGAAGGAGGCAGAGAGCGATAAAAAATCCAACTAACAGCATTGAAGTTGGTCGCTATAGACCATTCACCGAACACCATAGGTATGTTACCCAGGCTTGTGTCGTTTTGGACACGAGGAAGATCTAAAAGAGATATGAGAAAGATTCAGATGAAAGAGGATAAGACATACTGCAAATGGAGGTCATGTATGCCGTCGGGTTGGGATCAGCCACACCACCGAAATTATAGTCTACAAAGGGCAAACGAACGGTTCATTACCGACGTGTTTCGCCGGAGTTTTGTGGTATCTACTCACAAAGGTGGTCGTCAAACATAGCCGGTCCTTGTACGGCATTAGCAGGATTGAAACCCTGAACATTCTGCCATAGAACATCCATAAATCTAAGCGTCAAAGTTAAGTAATGTACCAAACAATAACCAGATGGAAGGAAAAACTGACGTAGTGTGTAAGCATTGTCTATTAACGCCGCCAAGGAGGCCGCCAAAGAGTGCGCTGGCTAAAGGATTTGGAACCCCCAATTCTATCGACACGTCTGCAATAATAGGTATAACGGACAACAGAATTTGACCAGCACGTCCGCCCACATTAGAGGCCAAACTGGATAAGGACAGGGATGAACCAGAGGAAGCCGTGGCATTACTACGTCTAGAGTTTGCGGGGGTGGATACCTTCAAGAGAGAGGCATATTCCACATTCGGACAAGTTATTCCAAGAACAAATTCCATGGCTCTAACAACGAGGGTGAAATCGGTTAGGTCTAGGTGAGAAAGAAATTCCATCAGTCATATCTCAATTGTCCCTGTCGCCCACAAGTAAAGAACTTACAGTCACCATATCCTGGAGTCTGAGTAGAATCCATAAGAGGTTCGTTCACCGCTTCGATGCCGAAGACAGTACTGAAGGCAGGGTCGACATGTGAGATGAACGTCGTGACGGCAGCCCATTGCAAGGCTCTGAAATAGTTCGGAGGCGTCTAAGGATCGAGATTTAATAAAGTCAATCTTGCAATGATCTGTGACTGCTCAGCACTCACATAGAATTCTACATCAGATGTACAGTGCCCTGCAAACATCTGAAGAGAGGAAGAAACACCAGGCATGGCATGGAAATCCAGTAAAACGTTGATTCGGGCATTCTTTAATTGCTGAAGGCCACGTTTCTATCAAATATTGTTAATTAAAATAAGTAAGTTCCTCAACAACTTTGTCCATACCAATTGTTTAATACCTCCACGGGGCTGTGATCTATATTTAAACTAGGTATTTTAGACAAGATAGATTAACCCACATAAAATTCAGTCGTGCGATTGACGAGATCCTCAATGATCCAGTAGCCCATCTAAGGTACATGTCAGCGTCAGACGGAGGTTCGATATCCGAGATTTCGTCAAAGTACTCACCGGTATTCTGACAGTATTCAATCCTGCATTTGCAATGTTGTTTACGTCACTCTGGGTAAACCAGGTTTCCCAATGGTTTTGGAACACTTGGTCTGCCTTTGTCTGTCCAATTTTCTTGACGAGGTCAAACTCAGATGCAGCACAATCTGCGCAGGAGCCTGTCTCGAAGCAGGTGTCTCCACCCATGCTAACCCACTCATTTGGCAACATCCATGGCTCCAAAACCAACCAGGATCCTAGCTAAATATATCGTCAACAATAACTCGAAAAGATGGACAAGATTAGGTTTACATTGACACCATAGACCTTATCCACGGGCAAGCCACTACTTCCACTATTAACCCGTACGGCAGTTGCCAATGCAAAGAAAACCAATGAAGTCCACATCTCCAAAAGGATTTAGTCGCGCCTTCTTCGCCTCCAGTGACGGTGCTCGGGGTGGTGCGGCGGATAGTTCGTTCTGCAGAAACCCTGCCATCTCTTTAAACCTCCTCAATATGGGCTGAGGTAGTCATATGGCGGTAAGTATGTATGACCATTGATGAGGTTTCAGGGCAATAGAAACCCGGTTGGAGAAATTCGCAGACTTCCACAATGGCAGGAAGCTTCCTTGAAGTTCGTAGCACGCTGCTCGCAGGCAATGTGATGACTTCTCGTGACCTAACAGGGAAGTCTTCCTGAGGAATAAGCTCGACTATGGCTGAGTATGACCACGACCGCACTGGCCTAAAGTTATTTGTGATGCCATGTAGATGCTGTTAGATTTAGATTGGTTCGAGGGCGGAACAAACTTGACAGAGCGTGCCGACCGGCGCTCCGCGTCTGCCGTACTATTGCACCCTCAATTGACTCAACAACAATCCTGTTTCACTTCAACTCAAACTCAGTTTTATTTGAATTTGGATACATTTACTAGTAAGTTAATGCACTTACGTTACTCGGATAGCTTTACGCATAGGCTCCGCTTTCTTTTTCTGACGTCAATAGATAATAAATATGACAGCGAATAATCGACTACTATCCTCCGGACCGCGCCCCACTTTGGAATCATGGGACCAGCCATGTCGAGGACGAGAAGAGATAAGGAGATCATATAATGCATAGGTGACCAGGCTACAACATGGGTGATCGACAGCTGACCATCCCAGGAAGGACCCGCCATTATGCTCCCCTGGTCAAGCAACTTGATTGCCATTCTTATTTGGTCTCTTCAATATGCCATTTTCATCAATGGAGAAGATCTTTTGAGGACACGAGGAATTCATTTTAGACCGCAAGAATTTTTTCCACAACCCGACAGGTCATCCGTGGCATCGAACAATCCCCTATTTATCGATGTACGGTAGCCAGCTTTTTATTGTTAAGGGTCTCGAACTAATATTGGATATACTAGATGCCCATTGATCATTTCTCAGGCGATGGAGATCGACGGACATTCAAGAACCGTTATTGGGTAAATGAAACGTATTACAAAGCTGGTGGGCCAGTCTTCAGTGAGAATTTCATATTTCAAACTTCGCAAAATATTGATTCTCAGTAGTTTTTGACTCGGGAGAACAAAATGCTCAACCGCTGCTTCCATATTATCTACAAGTATGTGAAAGCATTTTCAACCTCTCTTTCTTACTGATATTTCTTCAGGAATACCATGGCTTATCTGCCGTCATGCGACTGGCAAAACGTTATAGTGGTTTGGCTATTTTATGGGAGCACCGCTTTTATGGGGCCTCTCTCCCATTTCCCGTGAACGTAGGTCACTAGCTCGGAATACACAGAATAATATCAGTAACATTTCCACAGGGAAACACTACTGCAGATCAGTGGAAATATCTCACAACTGAACAGGCGTTAGAAGACGTGGTCTATTTTTCCAACAATCTTAATGTGAAAGGATTGGACTCAGCGCTGCTGAAACCAAACGTCGCCCCATGGGTTTGGGTTGGTGGATCTTACCCTGGTGTCAGAGGTATGGATTTTGACTTTTAGTATATTTTTATTTTAATTCTTTATAATTTCTTGGTATAGGCGCTCTTCTTCGCCAACGTAACCCTTCCATTATACATGCCGCATGGGTGTCTTCTGCCCCAGTTGAGGCCCAAGTCGACATGGCCTCGTACTACAAAGCTGCGGAGCGCAGTCTAGCCCGTAACTGCTCCAATGACTGGGTCGCAGTTACCAAATTCGTTGATGATACGCTCATGAATTCTAAAAACACGACGCAAGTGAATGAGTTGAAGTTCCGTTTGCTGAAGGCAAGATTGAGTGGTCCAGGAGGAAACGAGACGGGCGCGGACGGTTTAACAGTCGCACAAGCTGCAAATGAAAGCAATGTTAATATTGCGAGCATATTAATGGATCCGCTGGATTTCTATCAGGTAATCATAGCCGATCACTCGGTGGTTCTAAGTCCCAAGCACTCACGACCTTGCTTTCAGTACTATGGACCTGTCACAGTCCCTCCTTTTTGTGAGAAACTGGAAACACGGAATTCTACGGCCACGCCTAGTGAAGGTGGGATTGCTGCAACTTCAGGAATACAGGCTGCATTGGATGCATTCTTAGTTGCACTAGCGGAACTCGATTATGCTGCAATAGCAGGTATTCATTGCTTCCTTCATAACAATGATCTTGAATTCACTAGTCTCATAGCCTTACAGCCTGACGATCCTGTGCAAGATCGTAGTTGGATGTGGCAATATTGCTCAGAATACGGTATGTGGCTGGACAGATTCTCACCTTTCCTCTGATATCTGATACTCGAAACTATCACAGGATTTTACCAGCGTGGAGACCCTAACAACCCCCGTTCCATCGAGACCTCGCTCCTTTCTTTGGATCTGTTTCAGCAACAATGCAATGAGACGTTCCCTTTCCCGGAGCTACTTCCACCCAGCCCTGAAGTCGGCAATGTTAACAAATACGGGGGCTGGAATATGAATCCGTCCAATACGCTTTGGACAAATGGTGAATGTAAGTTAGGCCTTTTTGGTAGACAACCGGTCGCTGAAATAGTACAGCAGTTGATCCTTGGAGAACGTTAGGTCTGGCCTCGATCGAAAATAATTCGCCACATCTCCAATCGTCACTGGTGGTACCACCGTAAGTTCCATACCTGTCTCAAAAGACGCTGCGTCATAAGGCTGTTTTCATTACTAGATGCAATGAGGTTCCAACCGGGGCGGGTAACTCGACCTTCTTCGGTCTCGTCCACTCCGGAATGGTTCATGTCTCAGACCTCCGCGTTCTCCTCACGCCAGATGCCAACCATTCCCATTTCCAAACAGTTGGATTCTATAGTCCTGTCGCACAAGAACCGTTCTATTCAGGCTTGGCCTTATTCCAACTTGCCCTGGATGAATGGCTGCAGAAGAGCGACGATTGCTTTAAAGGCGAACCCTGAACCTATAACCTGCATAGCTTTCTGATATCTATTATGGTCACCATATCTAGTTCTAGTAGACACTATAAATGACTCCTTTATTAACTCTATTGTTGTCTGTGAAGGCGATGTTTCTTCTCAGACATCAAGTACTAACCGGCTTCCTATGACGCAAGGAACGACTATCAGCCAACTGGGACAACATTGTTAGTATAGAAACATTGTCCCGAAAGAGATACGATGACATACCTGTGTACAAATGCGCTTATGTCTCTTGAAGTGAAGGCCACTAAAAGCATGTTGATCAAAAAAACGGAGAATAATCTGCATAGAGAATCAGCATTTCGTAGAGTTTCGCGTTGAGAATGGCATATATAATTACGATACGAAATACAAGAAGCTATAAAGAGAGGAACTGAGTTGATGGAGACTAATGAAAGGATGTACGCGCACTGACCTGTCACGGATGATGGTGATAAGGAGTGGCCGTTCGACAGAACGAATCCATAACTGGTATGTCTTGTACAGTGTCATTAAAAATAATATTGATTCAAATATTGTGCCAGGTATCCAAGATAAAACCGTCCCAAGCCTCTCTTTGCTAGGATCAGCAACGGAGCATCCTAGCGATCCGAGTCTGGTAATATAGGAGGTGCCGTAGATAGACTTGCTTCAAGTATGTCAGTTTGGGGATGAAAGATAAATAGAAGAGCGAAGATTAACCTTGACGAGCACGTTCATAGTTTAACACGGAAGTGGCTACTTTGTCCAATATGAATACGATTACCAAAAAAGCTATGACTGCCGCTCATACATGGCGAATAGCTGGCGAAATGACGAGATAAATATCATAACTATGTGAACGAAGGATCATTCACCCATTCTTGTCATAAGGATAGCTGGTAGAGATATGTGAGAAATTCAGTGCCAGTAGATATATGGAAATAATATTTACTTTGCGTTATCGCTAAGGAGAAGATGGAACTGGGTACTTGTTAAAATAGGTAAAACAGTTCTTAAATGTGCGCCAACTTACCCACCGATTATAATCCATTGGGCGTTTCTACATCTAAACAACTGTTCAATACTCCTTTCCCTGTCTGAAATCCTGGGGTTTACTCACAGCTATACGATGAATTAAAATTTATTAGATTAGTTTCAAAGTAAATCAGACTGACCAAAGAAGGGCTGAGCTCCATGTTGAAATATGCTACAAGATATTCTCAGGAATGCAGCTTCGACGGACACGAATTATTTAAGTCAATACTCTAGCTTTCAAAAATGATGAGAGCGATGGAAAATATCCAGCCTATTCACGGAAGTTTGTTAAACTTTAATTATTCACAGGAAAGACTGAAGTATGCTTACAGCAAGATACAGTATTTTCCCTAACGACCACCCTTTTCGCCAGATCAATTGTATTTAAAGCAAAGATGAGCTGAGTCGCTTGCATTTAGGAATTTCAATCCTACTTCTCGGTTCCCATTGAGCACTATCTATAGTATCAGTATTTTCGCGTGCTCAAATAGAGGATCTATACGTCAGTCATAGATGAGGAACGTCAATGTGGATATAGCGGAACATCGCGTGAGAAACACTGAGAACGGCAGTAAGTATACACTGGATATATTCTTGAAAAAGACTTACCTCCATGGAACAGTGAATGAAGATCCAGTGGAGGAGGAAGATCCATCGGAGGGAGGGAGGTAGGGGAAGATCCGTGAAGTTGAAGGGAGCAGCGCAGAGCGTAATAAAGGGAGCAGGTTCCCGCACGTCTCAAGAGAAGCACATCGTCAAATGAACGGTGTGAGTTGCGTATAACTTTACTTCGTATGAGCTGAGTTCAAAGTTTGACATCCGATTTCTGATATACTTGGGCCAAGTATATCAGAAATCGGGTGCTAAAAACTTCTGACTTCTTTACGCAACCCTATACTTGGCTGACCCTGTATAGCGGCGGCAGGGAGATACAATAGGATTTTCCTCTGCGTAATCCGACTTAGATTACATTTACAGAGACTTATGCATAAGCAACAGACCACCTTGCCCTCGCTTTGATCAGTTAATCGGATTCTACAATGCACCCCACTCCAAGATTCAAGCAAAGTACCTACAGGTACCTGGTAACCTGTCCTTACCTGCCTAGTATGTTATTAAGCGAATATACTAAAGCCTCCGTACCTTTAATATAAATTAGCATGATCTGATAGAAACGATCAAATTCCATGCCACCGTATGCCGTTGGAAACGCGAACAGCCCATAAGTATATGCTGTTGTGAGGTTGGCAGAACTCCAGTTTGAATGGCCTATTCATGAGTGGAGACCGTGGATACATATTTTTCGTAGCAATGGCCTATATCTGTGAACATCTCTATCACTTTGTCTTCGCATCCTCCTATCATACACGGGAACCACCAGTTAGTCAGCCAAATATACTAGGGGTATCCCCAGGCATATTATCGGGGAATTATATGGAAACTGGACGCAAGTTGAAAAGGTATGAAGGTACATAAGAGTAAAAGCTGGTAGAAACACTAATATGTATTGTATAGTCTGCAGAACATTCCTTTCTATATTCCCAAATAAACCACTAGAACCATTGGCACTACCTACCGCCACCACCTCAGAGCACCTACATGTCCACACCACAAACGGGGGAAATCCGTCGGATTTTCAAGTATTTGCGTTTCCGCCGGTGGATCTGCGAAAATACGGGGACTATCACCAGACGGAAAACTGAAGATTTAGTGGAATCGGCGGAAATCCGCAGAGTGATTTGATGGGCCGGGTGCTTCGCGCCGACGCTCCCGGTTAGTTTTGATTTCCTTTTGTGGTTCGCATCACGGAGGCAAATACACAATATCATAGTCAAGTAAAAGCATATTTATTCAAGACATTTGGTGGATATATACACAGCGTACAAGCCCAGAACGAATAAGAACATAATACCTTGTGATTAACCTTGTCAATGAAGTATTTTGCTTCAGATATGAGTGATTACGGCACGTCTTGTCCATCTTGGCTTTGAACCATTTGCTATGTTTGCGGTGTAAGTATATTCAAAATTCCCTGGAAGTGGCGGTTATCAAGAATCCAATGATTATAATGCTAAGATGCATATACATTCCTTGATTTTGATTATTATCCCAAGTTGCGCTTTTTGGAGGTTGCATTCCGCGACGTGGTGTAGAGAGCTCAACCAAGAAACTGGAAAATAATAAAGTTAGCCATGGTCATTTAAGCAGAGATCTGACCACATACCGTATCTATAGGTCTCCATATTACCGAAGGTTCATGGATGTATGTTGCCAGCAGGACCGTTACATGTTCGGGCAGAAAGCAGCAGCAGCAGAAGTTGAGGTGGTGAATGCAAAGCTGCCAGAGTGAGCACTGACCATTCAAGCACAGACAGAAGGTATTAGAGCCAGAATATTTAGCACAGAATGATGAGTTATCATCAGTATAGAGAATATGTCTTGCCAGCCAGACACCAGTGAAAGGCTTGTGAGGTTGATGTACGGGAGCAGTTCGGCCGCAGAGCTTTCAAGAAGAGGAACCCAAATCTTATAGGAGTGAGAATAAGACATGGTTAGTGAGTTTCAAAGCGACCTGTCGAAGGGGAGCAAGACGATGGTGGAGGTTCGAGGACAAGAGGTTTGAACATTCCCAGTTGTCACGTGATGTGACAAGGTTCATGCGTCGACTCGGGATTTTTCAATATAAACAGGCATACATCTTTTATATTATAAACAAGAGACTATTCAACATTAATAAATTAATAAGTCACAAGAAAAAAATTGGATCGAACGAGAAGGTACATTTAAAGTAGAGGGGTGAAGCATGGTGTGGAGAAGATAGAGGGCGCGGTCAGTCCAAGGTGAGGCGAGCGTGGATCCTAGGAAAGAACGCGGTCGGAGTGTCACGTGATGTGCTGTCAGCCTGCGGAAATCCGCAGATTCAGGCAGACGCTAAGAGCCCGCAGAGAAACATCAGAATCACGCCTTCGGAAATCCGCAAATTTTTTATTCTGCGAAATTACTCTGGGTAAGTACATATTTTCCGACGTGTGAACTCGGCGGGCATTCTACGCTGACACACCCCCCGGATTATCGCAGTCTTAGGTTTGGACGTGTAGAACACCTCTCATTTTATTTTACCAGAGCTAAGTAGCACGAATATGTATAATAAGCTGATTACCGTAAGGAACCGCGTCTGATCTCATGACCTCTTCTGGCTTAGGATTAGCCAAGATTAGCCTAGTCTCAAGTCTGGTCCACTTAGCTATGTGTTTCCAAGCACGGTATTGGCTGCACTGAAAAATCACGGATCGGAAGGTTAACCTAGGTCCGACCACTCTGGGACCAACTTATCCCGCACTTTCTCTTCTCATATACGTCATGAAAAGCATTATTTGCAAGACATTAAAAAAATGTTCAGCTCGAGGTTCGAGGTTCCTCCATCTCCAAAGGCGAAAAGCCCCTCTCGCCTTTTTTTTTATAAATTCAAATATGGACAATGATCAGAGTGGAGTAGTACTGCTAGTTGTTGATCTTGCGCTCTTGCCACTGTATACAAAGACTTCAAACATCTTCAGTTTCACTTCCAATTCATTTCCCACTTGTTAGCTCACGTTAGATATGTTTTCACCTAAAGGTACCTTCCTGAATGGCTCCTCTTCGTAAGTCCTGGCTTTCCCTAACAATCGTCCACTCCTCAAAACTCTTTGCAAATGCAGACCGCCGGTGTCTAACCTGGGCCGGGGCACTACTTGTCAATCGAAATTGAGGGCCTATCAGCCATGTAACTTAGCATATAAAATGATCTCACATGAATTTTATGAATGTAGGTAGTAGGTACTCACTGGTACTCACTGGCCATGATGAAAGATAAGGTACAGAAGTGGTAGTTCGGAAGACTGCGTTTGGTTATATCGTTGTCACAGGTCCCTGTGTCGTCCGTGATGCTAGGCACGCGGACGTTCGTCGGTCGCTTCTAGTTCATTTGAAACGACTTATTCATGGTCAAGGTTCTTGTCATAAATCTGCCCGCACTTGCATGGACATTGGACATTCTTGGCATTTCCTCCGCCCATAATTACCTCATGAACAAACTGACTAAAAACAAGTCTCTACTGTGCATTACTTCCGTATGATCTCGCACAGTATGATTCAGATTACTAGGTAGAAGTCTTTTTTTTTTTTGATATGGAATACGAATAACATACAGGTAAGACTAGGTAATAATAACGATACACCTTGATATAGAATGACTGACTATTAATAACAGAAAATGCGGGACAATCCAAGAGAATCTACACCGTGAAGGGTCCTGTGGAGAGAAAGAGAGCAAAATGGATCGTTGTCTATATCCAGGATATGCTGCCAAAGAGTGAATTGGCGGCGTACGCGAGACCTCCACTGTAAGAGCGATCTTGCCGACCAGTTGATATTGTGTCCAAGTAAAACGACTCGGAACCTTCAGCTTGGTGACGCATATGCAGGATTAACCGGCTACATACTACGGAGGGTACCACTAGCAACCAACTGTAAAAAAAAAAGTAAGTGTCTCAACGACCAGGAAACGTCGAGGTTGTTTGACCTTCTCAGAATGTTACGAAAAGGAGGGGGAGCCCATTTGTTGATAAATGTGCTGACAAATAGAAGAGAAAATAGCCTGAAATTGGTTAGAAACATGGTACTAATCGGAGCAAAAATTGGCTGACGAGAAGTAATAATAAAGGCTGAGGTTCGATTAGTAGTGCACAAAATTTCAAGGATACTTGAGTATCATACCTGTCCCATATGATGATCCCTAGGATAGGCTGGGATGAGGATCTAATCCAAAGGTCCCAGCCCTTGTATAAAATCGCTCCAAGGAGTATTGTCTCGCATATTAACCCCGGTAGCACGGAGAGTTGGGAGGCAAGTGACGCAGGTCCAGTAATGAAGAAGGTGCCACAGCCGATGGTGGGCTCCGGCAACGCCGATAATTTGCTAAAAGTTTCTGCAGAGACTGCATCCCTTAGTTGGCACCAGTATATCAAAGGAGGCGGAACATATTTACTCTTCAGGGGATGAGAATAATAGACAAGGAAAGAAGTTACTTTCGCGATTAGGCATATTGCTAGCAGTATAGTCGTGATTTTCTTGTTTCCACCGTATAAAGCATATATCTGTGAGTGGCATGGGTTAGAGTGTACATTCAAATGTGTCATTCGGCGTAAACCAACGCGCGTCAATTGGACAACTGTACAGCGTCATTCAAAATGGATATTATTGATATGAAGACATAACTGCTACCTTGAACTATTAAGCTTGAGATTATTGCTCTGCAAATAAGGAATTAGGTGAAGTCAACTGAAAAAAAAAACGAGGCAGCACGTACATTCCGGCCCCTGACCCAAAAAAATGAGAACAGCTAAATTCCTTAAATGATTAATATTTGGGATGGATTTGGTAGAGCTCACAACTATATCTGAAGTGAGAATCGAAGTTAATTAACATGTATCAAGCCGAGTAACTCACTGCTATGTCAAATCCCAGGTAAAAGGTGCCTTCGTTGATTTAAGTATCGCATTACGATGCATAAGGAGTATCATACCATATGTTTGATAAATGATGTCGCCGAGTGCAAGATACCGATTCTGTACAAATAGACCACAGTTGGGCGTGTTCGCAGTGGCTGGTTAAATATGACTTACCACTATAAAAAGGAGTTTTCCAGACGACAATCTTCTCTCCCAAATGTATTTAACCTTCCGAAAGTTCCCAATCAAGATATGCCTCAGATCACTACAAACATAGTCCTCATACCTCCTCGTCGAAGGTTATCACTAATGGTGAATGGTAAGAAACTTAGAATATCTCGTAGAGTTTCGGGTCATACTTGCATCATAGAACAGAAAAATTAGAGCGGCAAGAGCGGAGTAGCGAGCAATATACGCTGAGCGAGGAAGTTAAAAGTCCATACGAAAACCAAACATCGAGTGTAACACTTACTTCCGAGGAAGAGGTCATCCAAATTAGCAATGTTCATAGTTGCAAGTTTTGTACGAGGAAGGATATGCTTGATCCTGCTGGACCTAAGCAAGACGGTATTAAGCAAGACGTGTGTGTGTACGGTAGGGTCAGGTTTACCCGGGCGCTGGCGGTCGTCCTAGCGTTCTATGGTTTACGCTAAAAGTAACGAAAGTGCCAAACATTCAGTAATAGTGCTCAGATTCTCCCTGGTATAAATGGGTTATTATAGGATAAACTATGCAAGATGCAAGAGTAGCTTGCAGCCTCGCGGCAGGAGCTGGCAGGAGGTACGCAGCTAAATGCCGTGACGGGAAAGGGATTAACCTGGACTGTTTGGCTTTCACTTCTGTTTCGGTTCCTTAGTTCTATGATCGGTAAGTAGGAAATACATTCGGTTGAGAGACCCTTCACGGACCCGACTTCCTAGCTTAATCCATTTCTGCATGGCGATTACCTTTATCCAAAGAATATCAGAAGAATTGAGGGTACACTAGCAGGGATTAGTAGGAGACTGGTAGGGGTTGGTATAGGAAAGAAGAAAGGATTTGGTTATTAATAGCATTGACTATGTCATAAGGTGCACGTGAGCGGCGCTTGCCGGAATGTCAATCACTCCGGTAATGGCCGAACGTTCTGACTATGCACCCTTCCTCCTTCGCGAGGCTACCTAGTCCTTTGAGGCAGCTTATCCATGTCCAAACTCGATATGCCTCGACATCGAGTAGTCAAACGGATCATACCAAACCCCCTTTTCCATTTCCGCCTCACAGAAATCCAACCCCTCATGAAATATTTCACTTGCGTCGAGGTGCAACGCCGGGGGAGATAAAAGCCAGATGTACGTCGTCGGGCGCAGCTCAATCTTTCTCTAAATGGAGTTCATATTTCAGATTATGAACTCGTACGGTTTCATCACCCGGATTGTGCTGCTGCCAGGACGCTCCCACCTGCTACCTCGCATTCCCGATTTCAAGCCATTTCTGATGCTTATGCTATTCTAAGCGGCAAGAGACAAGCTACACTTAGCGCTTCCTCTCCTGATGCTGATATATACGAAGAAATCGCACGGCGGAAGAGGGCGCAGTGGCGAGCTCCAGCTGGCTCCGACGAGTTCGGGTATGGTCCTGATGTATGGGATAAGAAGGACAAGGAGGCTATTGACCAAGGAATGATTGTGATCATTATTGGATTTGTGAGCCGGCTTTTCTACATTCATCATTACGACATTAAGCTGTTTATAGGTTCTGATGATAACGATTATACCAATATCCCTCTTATCACCCTTTGGGATGCGTTATAAGAGGCACAATGAAGCAGCGAAGAATTTAACAGAGGCAAGACGAGAAGCGAGGGAGGTGGCAGAGGTGAGGCGTTTGGCTTTGATTCAACATACGAGCAGCGGTAAAGACGAGAGATGCGGAACGTTAGATGGCGGGAAAGTATAGAAATGTTAATGTAGCCTTATATCCTACCTTACTGTATAGTAGATATCTTAACTTCCCTCTTATTAGAGGATTTATTCTAATCTCGTTACATCTACAGCGCTCAGTTACTTGTGAGATAACAGGTTACTATATTTGAGTTATATATTCTATATATATCTGGATTAATAATACACGGTGCACATACAACAAAGGAGACATGAAGATATTAAAATTTAACTGCAAAATTGATGAGAAGAAGGGGCTGACCACTGATGACATCATGACGGAGGGTTACGAGTAGCTCTGAATCTATGCCGTGACAGCTATGGTCCCACCAGAGCAATCAGAAAAACTCTCTTCAGAAATCTTTTGCCTTAAAGATTTCAAATTTGAGGGTAGTGAAGAGGTATCCAGCCTCATCGCGTCCTCATTCCATGGACCTCTGTCGGAGACGCTACATCCTCCAAGTCCCTTGCACTCACAAAGCCCTCCTAACTCCTTAGGAAGGTTTTCCTCTGGTATTTGTTTCTTTAAAATATCGACATAATCCTTGTCTAGAACTTCAATTTTTGCAACTGTCACTTCGTTCAACAGTGGCTTTATCCAGCTCCAGATGTATTGGAAGGCACGGGAGGCATTGATAATGTAGCATTTACCCATACTATCAGGATAATATTTCTGTCCAATGGAAGCGGCCTCGCTGACGTACGCCTTTAATTTAGTATCGAAGATGGAAGTAAATGTCACTCCTTTGACGTCGAGGATAGTGCAGGAAGAATTTATAGAGTGACCGGCCTTTTCTGTGCATTTCCGAAACCGGTGGTGAATTGTATTTTCATATTCCTTGACGAAGTGTTTAAGAAGATCATCTTTGGTTGTTTTTTCGAGAAGAGTATTGATGTTAATCTTGCCCAAATGTTCGATGTAGATTGGCCGGCCCTCCTAGAGAGATCCGCCAATGTCAATGACTGGAGCACTGCCGCCTCGCCACACAATCAAAATCTGAGATACGTACATTATCCGTCCCATGATAGTATCTCGGATATAGGCTTTGAATTTCTTGCTTATTTTTGAGCTGAAAATGGCTGCAAAAGCCAAGAGCTGTATGAGCCCATCGCGCAAAATCGAAGGAAAGCGATCACTCACGCCACGATCTCCTCGACTCCGAAATCTTTTCGCCACTGCTCCGCCTCTATGACTAGCCTCTTCGTTTCAGAGATGTTAAATTTCCGCGCACGTAGAAATCGAGAGAGTGTCACGTCATCATGACGATCAGGGACAAAAGAGCCTGTGGATGGCAGTAAATACTTGATTAAGGATTGGAGAATGGTTATACGCACCATTCTTTTGCAGTTCTTGCTTCAGTTGAAACAGAGCATCTTGCTGGGAAGCCATGATAGGGTGCCACAGGCCAGAATGTGGAAGTACAAGGAAGATGTTGGAGAAGAGGAATAGTGGTCCTGGATGGGTTTCCTTATCAGGATCGCGCTTCGTTATACTATATGTACTGAACGTACTTATTGAAAGGCGACACAGTGGAAGTCCGGATTATTAGGACTCCGCCGAGCTCATTGAACAGAACAACATAGCTATTGTTGTTTGTGCCTAAAGCTGCACACGTTTTGACCCGGCGAGGTCTTATCGCAAGTCCCATCGAGGTCACCGGTCATTGTTGGCACTTGTCGGAGATGGGAAGATATTCTTACCAACTACAAATAGGCGGAGACGAAGATGCCATTAACAATCGAGTACTGCACCTGGGCAAAGTACTTACCAAACTGCATTGTTCCTGTGGTGAGCTCTGGTCTCTCCATCATAATGCCATGTGTGCTGTTGGGCGGTCCCATTCACGGAAGGCACATGGTGATTATTGTGTTCTAAACATTTCCGGGCAACAAGACAACCCCCAGTCCGCGAAGTATAGTCCATCGGTTACGCCCCCGTGAGGAGATCGACATAGGATGTCTTTGTACGGCGACAATAATGGACATTATTAGCCCACGGTCGCCGCATTTAATTTTTTTAGCGGACTACATTTCAACGGCCAAATCTGAGAAATCTGATGATTTAGGCATAAAATATTGGTTTGCTTACACTCTTGAGCCTGGATGAAGTAGAAAAAATGTTTTGTTCTTAGCCTGCCCGAACCAGCACTGCATATCGAATTGAAGCCTGTACAATCACTGATGGTGGGGATTCGGTTGATACACAGCCTTGATCTCCAGTAAAAAATCTTCAAAAAAAGCTACGATTTTGACATACTTCTCGGTTGGATGCTGTTGGATGGAATGGGAATGGAATAGCGCATATGAGGAACCGGGAACTTTCTTGCACAGTCATTAGCGAAGATGGCATGTTCCAGCAAGACCAGTATGCATCAATGACTATGTCTGCAGTACGAACAGAATTGAAGAATATTATTGACTTCGAATAAGTGGATATGCGTGTTCATAGCGACCGTAGTAATATTGTACCTACTAGTACCGATGTTAGGAGATGTACGGCTTTGAACTTTGAATGAGCATTGTCCCTTTCCTGCCGAATTCCGCGCACTCTGGACTTCCAGATGGCTACATGTCCACACACATCAAAGAAAGAATCAGAAATGCACTGTATTAATTTTATTATTTTCCCAGATTTTTTTGCCGACGAGGGAGACCGCCAGTGCATCGGAGTTCCAATCCGAGCCGACCCTCCACCTCCTCATTGATCAAGTTGCAATTTATTCAAGTTCAAGCCCCGAGTCGAACCCGTCTTCATCCCATACATTCAACTTGTATATGGGCCAAATTTTATTCTCAATCTGCGATGCTCTTATGAACCTTAAAATGAAAGACGAAGTTCAAGTAATTGTGTCCTCAAATCCTCCACATGTCAGGAGATGATCGAGTCTAAGACACACCACCACCTTGGACCGTATATCGGCACGACAACGAGCAGGGAGGATTAGAAACCTGATCTGTTTCTATGATGCGGCGATTAGCTCGGTTCTCGTTGCTGGGGACCACCCTTAAGAGAGACATTGCGGGCCGTCTGGACAATTCTCCTCTTCACCCATCTTCGTCCACGTATGTTCACCGCTTCATATATATTTTCAATTTAAGAGCTGACATTCTTTTACAGTTTCATTTCCCAACTTCAAGTCCTCGGACACAGGTGTCTCGCAGGCTCTTCTTGTCGGTAGATCCGCAGAGCGTTGCTTTTTCGACTTTCCTTCAATTACCGCCTTTCGTTGTTGTTCGTACAAGATGAAGTTTTCCGTTACTTCTTTTGTGAGCTTGGGTTTGATGACGATGTCATTGGGTGTGGTCGCATCACTGTTGAGCCCTGAAGCAGGTAGTCCAGGCGGAAGGAATTTGGTAAGGATACCTTTATATGCTCCCTCGGAGTCACAGGGTCTCCACCATACTCGCGATAGCTTATAGGCTGAGTCAATTATTGCTCGCCATCGCAGAAAAGGTCATCGCAACCCCACCGCTGGAACCAATTTGGCCACCACCAAGGACAGTACCATTGCTAGTAAGGCCACTACCACCGCTGCCAGTAAGGCTACCACCACCGCTGTCATTAAAGCTACTACGACCACTGCTAGTATCAGCACCACCGCCGTTAGCACCGACTCCAATTTGCCCATCAGCAAGAACGGCAAGGGTACTACGACCACAACTACAGCCAACAATGGCAATGCTCAAACTTCTCTTACGCTTGACCCCTCAGTCTTTGGTTCAAATCCAGCGAAGACAGGCCTCGAGGCCAATGCAGACGCTGGTACAGTGGCCTCACTTACGACCACAAACAACTTCATCAACTTCTGTGTCGGCAAGCAAATCATGAACGGTCTTCAAGGTCCCAACGGCGAAGTGCTCTGCAACCCTGTGCATATGGGTGGTTTACCACCGGTGACGAAAATGGTTGGATCTAAGTTCCAGTCTCCAAGTGCGTGTCCTTCACCTTAGTTGCAATGTCTATCCTAATATATATATATATATATATATTGCCTTTGCAGAGAATCTCGCCACTATCGCTACCAATACGGCCTTCGATATCGTTCTTGCGGTCAGCAACTTGGAGACAGGAGCCTTCGTCAATCCTCAGCTCAACTACTTCGGCACGCTTCAGCAGCTCAACTCTCAGAACACCATCATCGGTCACTCTTATGTGGTCGTCGAGCTGATCAATAGCTTAGATGATACGACCGTCACAAACCCACAGAAGTTTGCCTTCTTCAAAGGTCTGAATGGCAAGGCAGTCAACGGCAGACTTACCGCTACTGTCTCTGCCGGCTTGCCAGCGGGTGTCTATCGTGTCGCGAGTATCAATGCTGCTTCCAACCACCAACCTGTGCTTGTTCCCGTTGCGCAGCATTGTGCATTGGATGACATGGTCTATGTGAGTATCCCTTCACTTCGCTTGGGTCATCTAGCTGACTTTGCGACTTAGTTCACTGTCTCGAACAATGTCGCCGATGTGAACAACGCGGCTGCCAGCGCCGCTAGGAACAAAGCGATCACTACGACTGCTGCGAAGACGACGACTACAACAAAGGCGGTAACTACGGTGAAGGCGGTGAAGGCAACGACTACGGCGAAAACAACAAAGGTGAAGACTACTACCGGTGGTCGGAGCAGCAGAGGCCGACGGTTCGTACGTAGCTTTCCTTATAGCCTTTTATAAAAGATTCAATACTAACTTTATGTGTATAGTTTTCGCCATCTACTGAACCATAAATGAATTGCTTCTAGAACACTTTCTGTCCCTGTATAACTTATGTGCATATAGTGATCGCACCTGCCTGTTGTTTTAGTTTATTCTTCTTCGCTTTCGCTTTCGTTCTGCTTCCCATCTTCTCTTTTCTGCTGCGTAGAATATCAGTTGGTATTATGTTCTTAATGAGGAATCATTTGCTACTGGCTAGAATCTAAGTACGATAAAGAACCTGGATCGTGATCTTAATTGGACGCTCAGCACTCAGTCCTTTACTATGGCATAATGAATGATGCTTCGCGACTTGGAATAGGCTAGCATTATCTGCATAGGTCGAAGCTTCAAGCTTCACATCATAATGCTCCGTTTCAATTCCACTCTTCTAATGATGTTGCAATCGAGTGAACCAAACATAAAGAAAGATCTCCTAATACACTAAAGGAAATACAACACTACACACATATACATACGTATCCTTAACCGGTTAATCAATTCCTTTAACCTCATTCTAGCCGTCAATGTGCCTTCTCGCGAGCTCTCAATGCCTGATATTCCGGCCATGCACTAAAGATTGGTCGTTGTCAAGATATGCAACGTATGCATAAGATCTGCCTCAATTACTCACCCGAAAAACCCTGAAATATCCGTCCCAACGCTCTTATATGTATCATATGCTTCTTGATCACCAATGGGATGAGGCGGACCGAATTCCCTTCCTTTCGCTGCCAGTTCAGCCAGGATTTGTACCTGGCAGCATTTCTCGCAGGAGATAGACCAAGTGACGATTGCCTCGATTGACTTTGCAGCTACTAAGAACCCATCGTTCTTCAAGAAAAGAATCTGTATGCAAGAAATGGAATCATTTATTCGTGGGTACAAGAAATAATAACAAACCTTATGTTTCCCGAGCGCATCCACCATCCCTTTATTAGCTTCCTCTCCTTGGAAAGGTCCATCGTAGACAGCATTATCCTAACACGCGCATTTATATCAGAGTAATAGAGAAAGTTGAGCAGCGACATACATCGAAGAATGCACAACTATCTTGGGTTAACGGCGCAAGGGGGGCCCCTTTCTGAGAAAAGGCCAATCCATGAGGTGACTGAGAATATCCAATGGCCGTCACTTCTGGACGGGCGGTGTAGATGTAAATATGTACAATGAATCTTTCATTATCGATATCTCCTTCTCCTTGTAGGATATTCGCCTGAGAGTCCACGTGCAGGAGGCTTGACGGTTGGATAAGGCCCCAATTTGTAGTTCGAGGGGTCGTCTGCATATAGGTGGGTTAAAAGAGAAATTTACACCAGTATGATGCTATCCCTTACCCAAAACGTATCTGAATCTATAGGGTCCTGAATCATCTAATGTCAGAGTATGAAATGAGGAAATAGCAACTTGCGCACCCTGAAGCTAATTATTCCCATTAAATTCTCGTTATATTTTCGATGGTCAAGGATCCTGCATGCTCCTGCCAACCTTTCCTTCAAAGATTCCCGCTCCTCTTCTTTGGTATCGAATTTCGGTGGGAGCGGCGATGAACCATAGTCTACTATAACCTGTTCCAGCCTTCTCCGTCCTTCTTCTCCGTTCATCATCTTGGGCAACGAGGACTACTAAAGTGAGTTAAAAGGTCGGCAGAGAAGCTACCAGAAGGGGAAGATTCAGTCATAACAGTCTTTTTAAAGTACTGACAGCGGATGAGAGCTCGAGCCTGAGGGATTAATATGCGTCCGGACTTTTTGATCTCCGGACCGAGGCAATACTTATAGCAAATATGTAGGCTGATCATACCACAGCCCTGAGAGGTTTGTAGATAATCTTCTGATGTTAGAAACATCAAAGACATAATTTAGATTCGGACTACGATCAGAGTGGAAGTGACACTTGCATAGCCTCATCGACTAACAGTGACAGGATCCTTTATCTATCCGTGGAACGTAGTTTGAGTTTGAAAGATACGATATGCATACATGCATACAGAGTGATATGGAAGTTCAATCTCAGTCGAACGATTGGAGGAAAGGAGGAAAAGAGTGGGGTAAAGAAATAAGGAATAATTAAATTATTCAAAAGCACCAGTGCTAGGCACTCCAAGAACGACTTTGCCATGGGTAGCACCTTCATCAATTACTAAGGTACACGTCAGTTCACTGCTATTTCCAAAGGTCAAATTAGAACTTACCTATGTGCGCTTTACGGAGGCCTTCGACAGTCAAGTCGAATCGTTGCGTGACAATCGACTTGAAAAGGCCTGCATCGTAGAGTTTCGCCATTTCGCTGAGCGCTTTGCTATATGAATCAATCTCATGATTGTATATCATCCTTTTAAGATAATATTAGAATATAACATTAAGATAAAAATAGTTCTTACTTTGTGAAAACGAATTCTGGAGAAGCACTTCAATACAGCTACAGGATATAGCGAGGAACATCGAACTTACCCCAATGGAACGAGAGTGACTTTCTTTGAGCCTTACCGAATCCTGAATAGGCATCAGGAGTCCCTTGAACAGCGAGTCCGATTTTGGCCCTGAGAGCTGCTACATCAATAACCTATATATACCGTTAGTATTTTCATTACGATTGAGACCTGGCACGAACCTGTTCAATTAGGTCTGCTGCTGAACTAGTTAAGACTACAATGTAATTGATGGGCTCCTTTAATCCTAGCGCCTCAATCTGTGGGGCCAGTCGTTCACGATGTGAAATGGTATGCGTGGCTCCCAACTCGCGAACATGTTTGATTCTGGTATTTGGATAATTATGAGTAACGTTACAGTAATGGCGCAATGATGAATCTACGTACGTCTCGGGGCGAGAAGCGGTTGCAATAATTGTTTCAATTCCAAGGTAATGTTTTGCTATTTGGATTAAGGCGGATCCAACGCCTCCTGCACCTAAAAAATGTGTAGATGTTGAGCATTAGACAAAACAGAGAGAAGTTTCTATAATTAAATACCATTGATAACGAGAAGAGCTCCGTTTCCTTTCTTAACTTCAAGTTCCTCGACTATCATCTCCCAGGCTGTCAATCCCACTAGCGGCCAAGCCGCTGCATGTTCAAAGCTTGCCGTGACAGGCTTCTTAGCCAGAACACGCCAATCGACTACGAGGTACTCCGCATTGGAGCGTGTCGGAATCGTCGATCCTAACCCGTAGACCTCATCACCCTCTGTAAATAGGGAGGATGGCACACCGGAGCCCAGTGCCGCAATTGTTCCTGCGAAGTCAAAGCCGCTAATGGTCCCTGGCTGTGTTGCCATGCACATAATAAGTCAGTTTAAAATTTACTGATTAACCGTTAAGGAGTTATTAAGATGCGACATACCTTAACTTCTCCACCTGCCCATACTCCTTTTCTGATTTTGAGTTCGACCGGATTAACAGAGACAGCCTTGACGTTAACTAGTACATCATTTAATCCAATCGGAGGCGTTTCAACAGTGACACTCTGAAGAACGTCAACGTCTCCAGTAGTAGAGATTGCTATAGCCTTCATGGCTTGAGGTTGGTGGGCGAGCGCTGTTTAGATGATTTCTGATAAGGAGATTGACGGATATCTCTGCTCCTTGTTTACTTTTTATACTCTTTCTGAAGGACCGGATGGGTCATTAGATTCATTACAAAATTTCGGAGTTGTAAGACCTTTATTACTCACGTTGAGATATCTCTGAATCCATCATCAAATATTTCTAATGCTCGATATGGAAGCCGAAAGGAGTTTGATTGCACGAGCGCTGAACAGTTGATCATTGATCAACACAATGGCCGTTTAAGGTATGGGCGCGGGCCATGGTGATAAGTAAGGGCCCTATTGTAGCACAGCCTCCCTTCCCTTCAACAGCCTTCAACCATGTCGACGCTCCTGAGCGATATCGCGAATAGATTACGAGGAGCAGCAATGCCTATCACTTCGAGGAGGTCGGTCAGTGCTGTCCGAAGCCGAAGGGGCTCAAACCCTATGGAACCACAAGCACTGCACGAAGCTCGCGTTTATCAGCAAGAGCCGTTTCGTGCAGGTCTTCTCGTTACTGATGAACTAGAGAAGGCCATTACAAGATGCCGCGAGAGAGTGCAGGAGCTGGCGGAGGAATGTCGCAGCAGGAACCGGAAATTCAGGTGGGTACGCGGTGAGAAGTTTGAGGACAACCCGCTGACGCGTCTCATAGGGATCTCGAATTCGATCTTGACAATGGGAAAGATCAATGTCTTCATTCACTATCGACGTGAGTCAACTCTACGTGAAGCTTAATGGTACGAAACTTACATGTTACTCTAAGTCCGGAGATGGAGAAATTTAAGCCGGCCGATTGCCTAAGGGTTTCCCAGATTTTCGACAACCCGCAATTTATTATCGACGGAGCTTTGTCAAGTGATATTGTTCAAGGTCGTCTGGGAAATTGCTGGTTTTTGTGTGCTGTTGCTACAGTATCGTCCATGCCGGGCTTAATCGACAAGATTTGTGTTGAAGTACGTTCTCCGATATCTCGGTCTGTAATGCAATTTGCTGAGACTGTCTTATAGAAAGATGAGAAGGTAAACAAATATCCTCGCATGCAACATCTCTTAGTGACAATTTCGTATAGGTTGGTATTTACGGGTTCATTTTTTGCCGAGACGGAGAATGGGTGGATGTCATCATCGATGAGTAAGCACATGATAAATTGCTACGATTTTATTTTCCTTCTTACATGTAATATTCCAGTCAACTTTACACGACTGTGCCGAAATGGGAAGCCTTACCACCCGCAGTAAGCCTTAATTCATCTTAAACATTTTGTCGCTTGATCTCACTTCCCGACTACAGACCCAAAATCTATATCATAAAGACAAGGATCTATACGATCGGGTAGCTCGGAAGGGTAGCAAAACGCTGTACTTTGCAAGCTCTAGTCAGGAAAATGAAACCTGGGTGTAAGTCGGCCGCCTTGTATTCATTAGTACTGTCCTAACATTTCTCTATAGACCGCTTTTGGAGAAAGCATTTGCAAAGCTTCATGGAGACTATGCTTCTCTGAACGGTGGATTTGCTTTCCAGGGATTGGAGGATTTGACAGGGTACGATTATCAGTTTTATTCTCCAAAGCACATAGTATATTAATGTTTATGACCTCAGAGGAGTTTCTCAAGTTGTATACACAGGAGTAAATATCCGTTATACTATTACAAATTTCTGAGCTGACTTCTGGTTTAGGATATCTTGGATAAAGACGACTTCTGGAAAAGTGAGCTTATGCGAACGACCGAGGATAGACTTTTCGGCTGCTATCTGGACTCATTGGCCGGTTCCGCCGGGTTTCCTACTGAACTGGCGACTACCGAGGGTAAGTGTAAACCCGTTCTCGCGCTGCAAATCAAGTTACATTTACTAATTATATAAATTGCAATTCAGGTCTTATCAACTCTCATGCTTACAGTATCCTCCAAGCTCTCGAATACAACGGAAAACGGTTTCTGAAAATTCGTAACCCTTGGGGAAGAGGCGAATGGAATGGTCGTTGGAGCGATGGAAGCAAGGAATGGACTAAGGAATGGTTACCGGCTCTGGAAGTGCTTAATCATCAGTTTGGTGATGACGGTTCTTTCATCATGGAGTATGAAGATTTCTTGAAAACGTGGTATGCCGTTGAACGTACACAACTGTTCGATGAGTCGTGGATCCAATCATCGCACTGGCTGAATGTCACCTCGAGATCGTTCCCTTGCCCATGGCAATATGGAGACGTCTCTTGTAAGTAGTTACAATATCCGTTTATGATCATATGGCTAATTTGGTTTGGATTAGATACGTTTACTCTTCCTGAAGATTCACCGGCGGTTATCGTTCTTTCTCAAGCGGATTCCCGTTACTGGAATGAATTGTCCGGATACTCGCTCTGGACATTCGATTTCATTCTTTACAAGCAGGGAAGCAAGAAGGTAGTGGGTCGATCGGAGTATTCTATTCAATGGCCTCGTAGTGTTACACTGACAAAGGATCTCGACGCTGGGGATTATGTGTTGCATGTAAGTGATAATAGGAGTTCTAGCTCAAAAGATATCGAATTAACCTTTCAATTCATGCAGGTTCGCCTTGATCGGAATTACCATCGACAGAGGGTGCGTTATATTCTTTCCTCTTTCCTTCTCAGCTTTTTAAAACAACCCATAGGATTATGTCCAGAGTAACCTTCCTGAGTGGGACAATCGTAAATTAGCCCGAGTTTCTTCAGAGGCAGCCAAGAGCTCGTCCATGGCAGCCAATTATAACCACAGGTTAGTCCATTTTAAGTCCTAATAAGATTTATTTTTTTGAACATATGAATTAGAGAATGGCGAGACCAGATGGTTGTTCCTCCAGAATTCTTTGCGGGTAAAAACCTCATGCAACTCGAAGTTGAAAGTTTCGAGGCGAATACTGCCGCTCGGAAGGCGTTGAAAGCTAGCTTCTTCCCCGCAGCTTCTAAAGTCACAATCAGTACCACTCAGCATGACAAACCAGGCCAATCTCAACCCATGGAATTAGGAAATCTCAATGGTGCCCCCAACGATGCTCCGACCACCATGAACGCTGCGAATGCAAATTCGGAGACCACCGAGTCTTCCGGCGTCCTTGTTCTGGCGGAAAGTGCAGGGCAAGATGGCACTACAGTTTCAGTCATCGTCGAAAAAAACGAGGCTGAAGCTCCTGAAGATGCCAAGAATGACGGAGACAATGAAGGGAACAAGGCTGAAGTACGGGAAAGCGAAAATCCTGTTTCCCCCACGGACGAGCTTGGACCGGAACAAATTCTTCGGGGACCCTTCGGGGATGATTCTCTCCGAGTTCCTCCATATCAACCAGAAAATCCGGTGGTAGAAGATTCAGAAACAGGGTTTTTCATCGACTCGTCAAGATTGGACGTGCATCTTGGTATCACATGCGATGGATGCCAAAAACCAGTTATTATCGGAACACGCTGGAAATGCCTGGTCTGCGATGGCTATGATCTTTGTGATGATTGTCATGCATCAGGGTTATCGAGTCATAGACATTTGGTGGATCATAATGTTTTGAGAATTGAGACTAGAGATGGTATGTCAATTATTCTCTTTTAATTCATCTAACTTGAACCTGGGGATTTAGCTCCGTTACTGCCGCACGAGGGATTCAGCTGCGATGGGTGCCACGTTTCGCCTATCATCGGCACACGCTGGAGATGCCTTGTATGCGATAGATACGACCTTTGTGATGCCTGTCGTTTCAGCGGGGCCCATCCGTCTGAGCATCAGATGTTGAAGATCGAGACACCGGGAGATGCGGAGGATTATGACGTTTCGGTGAGAGCTTTTGGTTTAATTTACAACGGATACAGTTTCTAACTTGAACATCTTGTTACAGGTTAGCCCAAGTGACGACGATACAGTTTTACTGGGCCTACGCGTTTATACTAAGAAACGTGGGAAGGTTAATATAAGTGGACAGCTCAGACACGGGAAATTAATTTCTTGGAGGAATCCTTCATTGGGCGTATAATTATACGTAATTTGTAAAGCAATGATGTTTTAGGATTATTTTTTAGTAATATTGTGCTGGATATTGTATGTATCTTGGTATTATTTAATAATTTGTCTTGAATAGGTATCAGGGAACATGTAAATTTGAAATAATTTACACAAAGTCTGATTAACTTTCTCACGCATCAGTCACAGCACGCGTGACATCACGTCCTCTTCCAATCCTCTTTCCCGTCTTCCACTCCATTCCACCCATCTTCTACCACTGTTCCAACTCAAGAATCTCCCCTTAAAGTCAGATTGCAATGCCTGAAAACGCAAGATATACGAGCTGGAAGAAACCGAGCAGATGGGATCGACAGATTCGACACCCTCTAATCGTTCTAGCACCCGTGTCAGTTCAAAGCAACGCCTCAGTGATGTTACATCTGCTGCAAGTCAAGGAGTCTCCGATGCTCAGTCAGAAGGCCTACAAGAAGAACCTTTGGAAAGGAGCTCAGAATGCTATAATGAGGACGGAATCATCATCATTGCCGTGGAAGGAACAGCCTTCAGGGTTCATCGTGGACTTCTTGCATGTCGTTCTCGAGTATTTGGCGATATATTTGAGTTAGGGAATGAAGAGAGTTCTGCGAAGTTCTTTATTGGCTGTGTTGTTGCGGAGCTCTGGGGTGATACTAAAGCTGACTGGGAGGGTTTCCTGGGATATTTGTATGGTGATACGTAAGTCATTATGCGCGTTGTTGTCAGAAAACCACATACACATACTTACGATTTGCCAAACTATATTTATGATCTACTTGAAACGTCATTCCCCAGCATTCTACGGATCTCTACAAAATACCAGTTTGATTCGATCCAAAGCACCTGTTTGGCAACAATGACGGGTGTCCTACCAGTCATACTAGCGCAATGGGATGCGTCAAGTTCTCGCATTACAAGCAGCTTCAAAACCGTTCGTCCTCTTGCTATTGAACACGATATTACGTTTCTACTCCCTGCTGCCTTTTATCTGCTCCAATGTCGCTATCGTGGACATTTTGTCATGGACCAACTACAAACCCGACTAGATCTACTTTCCAAGTTCATGGACGGTGCAGCCAAGACACGGAACGTGCTCTCAAAGTTCGTATATGAGACTTTGCTTAACTATTTGGAGGAAGACTGCCAGACCTGCGAAAATTATTGGGTAGATCTTACAGAAGCTGGGAAAAAGTTAGCTGGAAGTTCCGCGTCTGATCCGTTGCGCGGACTTGAGACTTTCTTTCAGGAATGGAATTCGGTATTGTGCGAGGACTGTCAGGATGAGCTCAAAAATGCGATCGATGGTGAACGTAAAAAGCTGTGGAACGATCTTTCGAGGGTATTTGGCTTGGGAGAATCCTGGGAATAATTAGATCCCATAAAAGGTGTGTATTGTGCAAAATCCCTGTTTTGAAAGTATTTTAATTACTGATCTTTTGTAGTTTAGATCATCCATTCCCTCAACCTGCTCAAATCTGGAATCCGGAGTGAAGAAATTCAATGCACTCTCAACTCTACTTTATATATTGCTCTATGATCCGATTCCATCCCACGTGGATCTTTTGATACTCTTTGCTGTTAGAAAGACTCGAATTTGGTATGTATGATTCGCAAGCTCTGTTAATGGCTGTCAAGTGTTCTGTATTTCCTAGAGCTATCCAGCGTCTACCATGCTATGCTTGAACGACTTCCTAATTTCGTCCCTTTAAATATTAGACAGAAGTAAGTACTGACAAGATTCAATAGCTGTGCGTGCCAATTTAAGCCGGTAGAATAAGGGAAGCAGCTGAGCCTTTTGCCAGCGTGGCACGGTTTTTGACTTGATGCTAGTCTGAGCTCTGTTAATGGCTGTCGCGTGTTCTGTATTTCCTAGAGCTATCCAGCGTCTACCAGGCTGTGCTTGTACGACTTCCTAATTTCGTCCCTTTAAATATTAGACAGAAGTACTGGCAAGCTTCAATAGCTGTACACGCCAATTTAAGCCGATAGAATAAGGGAAGCAGCTGAGCCTTTTGCCAGCGTGGCACGGTTTCTGACTTGATGCTAGTCCGATGGTCGAGATCAGAAGAAATAGATGAAAAGACAATCTATGTAAGTACACAGGACCACAGACCTATTCTGCGTGTTAACCACTAGCGCGCGGCAATATTGACGGACTGCGATCACGCTTTGGCACCTTTGGCAGTTTATCCCAACCATCTGCTGTGGTGTTCCCAAGGTCTGCTCCATAAATTGAACCCTTCTACTCCGTTAGGGGTCAGCCTGATCACCTCTATAACCCTTGCCACTGACATGGAAGTCCTTAGAAAGATTATTGGAGGTTCTCGAACCGGGGAAAAGGATACTAGTACCTCACAGCCAGAAAAACACATCTATGTTCAAGAACCATTTCGTGCTGGGTTATTGGTGACGGACGGCCTGCAGAAGGCAACTGAACGGTGCAAGGCGAAGGTCAAGAAAATCTCGGCAGAATGCCGTAGGAAGAATCGGATGTTTCGGTGTGGCTTTCGTTGCTACTACTACAGTCACCTATAGACTTGGTCTAACTTTCTACCAAATAGGGATATTGAATTTGACCTAGGAAGCGACAGAGATCTATGCTTGAATTCCTTATCCACGTGCGTTTTAACCCTCCGCAAAATCTTCCTTGGCCAGCCCGGCATCAAATTCATTCTACCCTGTAGACCCTATGAATCTGACATTACTCCGGCGGATTGTCTTCGCGTGCATACAATTTTTGAGAATCCACAGTTTATTATCGATGGGACAAATTCGAGTGATATAGTGCAGGGTGAATTGGGCGACTGCTGGTTCTTATGTGCAGTGGCAACACTTTCCACTGTACCTGATTTCATAGAGAAGATTTGTGTAGCCGTACGTTTATTTCATATCATAACGCGTATTTATTTGTTGATAATACCACTCTAGAGGGATGAGAAGGTTAGGAGATGAATTTAGTCAATTAGTATACTTGGTACTTATACAGGAATATGAAGGCTGGCATCTATAGCTTCATCTTCTGTCGCGATGGGGAATGGGTTGACGTAATTATTGATGAGTAAGTCCACTCAGAGCTCCCAAATCCCTTTCGAATCTTCATAGATGTTCTTATCAGTCAATTATACACATGTGTTCCAAGATGGGAAACATTATCGAGTCAGGTAATTACAGCTTTCAATGTCCATTCACCGGTCTCCGTTCTCATCTGTGATCATACCAATAGTCTCAAACGTTATATCACAAGGACAAAGACCTTTATGAGAAGGTTGCACGCAGAGGAGGAAAGACACTATACTTTGCTACTTCTAGTCAGGAGAATGAAACATGGGTGTAAGTTCAATGAGCTGGATAATTTGAATTAATTTTATTCAAAATTTCTCCAGAGCTCTTCTTGAGAAGGCTTATGCCAAGCTACACGGTGATTACACTTCTATAGACGGCGGTAGTGCTGCAGAAGCGTTAGAAGATTTGACCGGGTGAGTGCTGAAAAAACAATGGTAGGCATGGAGTTCCTTAATCCACCGTCACCTAGTGGAGTCTCTAGCGTTGTTTATACGAGTGTGAGTGGGGTTTTCTGCACTTACTACTTATTTTAAACGAAATAAATACAGGACATCTTCAATAAAGATGAATTCTGGACAAACGAACTTAGGAGAGCAGGTCGAGATAAGCTCTTCGGATGCTATTTATCTTCGTTGGCTCAAAATTATGGTGATAACGACTCTGCTATTAATGGCGAGTGTTCAATCTGTTAGGAAATCGACCTTTCCCAGGATAATCTTTTCTAGGTCTTATAACTGCACACGCATATAGTGTACTACTTGCAGAAGAATTCAACGGAAAACGTTTCGTTAAGGTCCGCAACCCATGGGGTCAAAGTGAATGGACTGGTCGCTGGAGTGATGGCAGCAAAGAATGGACACGTGAATGGCTTCCTGCCTTGGATGTTCTTAAACATGAGTTCGGAGATGGTGCCTTCATCATGGAATACGAGGATTTCCTCAACACGTGGCTGGCCATTGAATGTACCCAACTCTTCGACGATACATGGATTCAATCGTCGCATTGGCTGGACGTTCCTGCGAGACCTTATCCTTGTCCATGGCAATATGGCGATCTTTCGTGTTAGTGATTAGAATTAATTTGCATTGTAATGTCTTTTCTCAATTTCTTTTTACTATCCAGTTGCCTTTACCGTTTCAGAGGAATCACCTGCGATTATCATGTTATCACAGGCTGATGCCCGCTTCTGGAAAGAATTTTCTGGTTGTTCTGAGTGGAGAATGGACTTCATGCTTTTCAAGAAAGATACGGAGGAGCCCTTGGAGCGTTCGGGGTATTCCGTAGACTGGGACAGGAGTATCAATTTGAATGTGCATTTGGCTGCTGGTGATTATATATTGCATGTGAGTAGCACTCCTCAAACCAGGTTCTTGATTTCTACCTACTTAACTGAAATTTATCCTAATAGATACGCCTGGATCGGAGAATTGTGAGAGAGCGGGTAAGAGATAACACAGATATTCTCGCCACAATATCGGTGTATTGATGTTAATTCTTCAGTATTTCGTAGGAAAGAGGCTCTGGGGATGGGATGAGAGAAAGATTGCTCGTGTACGTGCTGAACTGGCACGCAGCAAGTCCTTGGCGTCCAATTATGATCATAGGTGGGTTGAGAGTAGCGATCTTCTTTCATTCTAATTACGGTCTTCTTGACAGTGAATGGCGAGACAAGATTGTATTTCCACCTGGAGTCTTCGTAGGAAAAGACTTGCCACTATTAGAGCTTGAGAGCTTCAAAGCGAGCGTTAAAGGAAATAAAGATCCGGCTCAATTGAAAATTCCGGCCGAAAAAAGACCTCTCTCAAGCTGCTCCGAGTCGGGTTGTGATGATCTCAAAGCTGATCCGTCAGATCTTCTCAGAAAACCTTCCAGCCCTGTTATCAACAAAGTCATTACTTGCAGTAGCTGTGAAGATCCTATTACCGGTACTAGATGGAGATGTTCTGTGTGTCCGGAATATGATTCATGCGATGAATGCCACTCGACTGGAAAGATTGTCAAGAACCATACAGAGGAACACAAGGTTGTAAGGCTTCTACCAACAAGCGAACATGGCAAGTCTCATTCTCTATTTATTTGTATCTTTTTTTATAAACAAATTCTAGTCATCGATAATGTCCATGAAGCTGTAATTTGTAAAGCTTGTCAGATAACCCCAATTACGGGGACTCGTTGGAAATGCCTTGTCTGCAATGACTATAATATTTGCAATAAATGTGATTCATCTAATAATCATTCATCCCAACATTACATGCTTCCACTGGAGAATCCAGCTGATGCTGAAGATCTCGTGATCCAGGTGAGCTTGTTTGTTACCTATGTCATCATTTATCCCGGGCTAAGATTCTGAATACAGTCCGAGGACAAAGAGAATGACACACTATTAGTGGGGCTACGTGTCTATACAAAGCGAGGTGCGAAAGTAAACATTACTGGTCAACTTCGGCACGGACGGCTTTTTACTCGAAGGAAACCGAGCTATGACTAGACAATTTTATTCATTTGTATACCGAATATTTATATGGTTAATTTGATGTTTTGTCTTATTTTATTTAACCGTGTCCGTGTTACCTTGATCACCATTATGGAAGCTCTGAGAAGACTTGTTGGAGGTTATCGAACGGGCGAAAAGGATGCCTCGCGGCTTGTTAAAGCAACAGCAGAGAAGCACATCTATGTTCAAGAATCATTTTGCGCTGGCCTATTAGTAGCCGACTGCTTGGAGAAGGCAAACGAACGCTGCAAGGCGAAGGTCCAGAAGATTGTAGCAGAATGTTGTAGGAAAAATCACATATTTCGGTCTGCATATCACTCTATAATCGTTCTATAGTTATCTAACAATTTTCATGCTTAGGGATATTCAATTTAACCTAGAACGTGACAGAGAGTTATACCTGAACTCCTTATCAACGTGCAGTCTCGAACCTTCCTAAATCTCCTCCGTTATCAGCCAATCCTGTAACCCTTTATTGGACAAGCCAAACCCGGCGGACTGTCTCCGTGTGCATAAGGTTTTCGATAATCCACAATTTATTATCAATGGCGCAAATTTAAGTGATATAGTGCAAGGCTAATCAGACGATTGTTAGTTCTTAAGCGCAGTGGCGACACTTTCCACTGTGCCTGGTTTTATAGAGAAGATTTGTGTAGCTGTAAGTAATTATGTCATATCAAAGATGTATTCTGGTTTATTATTGCTATGCAATAGAAGACCAGCAGATGAATTCTATTCAAATAGAGTATAATTTCAACAAAAAAAATAAAAGCAGGAATCCACTGTTTTATCTTCTATCGCGATGGCGAATGAGTGGATATAATCCATTGATGAGTAAGTCCTGTTGATTTATAAAGCATTTTAAGGTCTTCACGACTATCCTTCTTAGTCAATTGTACACTTCCGTGCCAAGATGGGAGATACTATCAACAGAGGTACTTTTCAGCTCTCTTTCTCCAGTCTCCTCTTTCACGTATGATCATATCAATAGGCTCAAATTTTATATCATGACGATAAAGACCTTTACGAAAAGGCTGCGTGCAGAGGAGAAAAGACATTGTACTTTGCTGCTTCTAGTCAGGAGAATGAAACATGGATGTAAGCTCAATGAGCCTCTGGATAATTTACGTTGCATTTATTCCAAAGTTCTCCAGAGCTCTTCTTGAGAAGGCTTAAGCCAAGCTACATAGTGATTAAGCTTCTCTACACGGCGGTCAAGTGGGCATGTCAATGTGTTGCCTGTCTTATTTCAAAGTCCGCTAAGTCAACCTCACGTAAGGTAGGGGACGTGCAAATCCAGCACCTTTATGTAAGCGGGCGCTTAGGATCACGTGACTGCCAAATGTGCCCTTGAAAACTTATAACAACTAAAGAAATCAGCTGTATTTACTGGAGAAAAATTAACTAAATCTTACTCTGGCATATTGTGAGCTTGATCAAACTTCTCCATGATATTCCCTGGCAAAACCCAATACCCATGATATTTCTGAACTGTCCAGGCTGCCTGCAACCCATTCAACCCTTTAGAGTATGCATCCATGAACTTCAAGCCTTCTCAAGGTTCTCCAACCTCCTCAGGTAGGCCTTTGATGGTTTAGGCATTATAAGCTATTAAAATAAAAAATTATTGTGATATAAAAGCATGAAGAAAGACAGAGATATACCTGTTTTTGTCAGTATCAGAGCAACATGGCTGTGAGTCATAACGGGCGCCTATTCAGACTAAGCGGTCACGTGACCTGCCAAATCTGTCAGGCTCCGAAATCAAAAACATCCCAATTAGTGAGAAAACACCATTGGGATATGAAGGAGTAAAATATTTATTTTTTGTTATAGCTCACTCAATTTGGAGAAATTTAAGAATTTTTTTAATACAAGTTGTAGCTAAATAAACTACAAAAAGCTTCTATTAAAAAAATTAAGATAAGAGTGTTTTCACCAGTGTTGAAAGGGATGCAAGTGGTGGCGGTCCAAGCTTATGTAATGGGGTGCTGGATTTGCATGTCCCCTACCTTACAAGAAAAATAAATAGGAATTTAAAACACATACTTTTGCATTTGAAAGCAACTAATGCTTGAGCACTGTGGTCATACTACTTATTACCCTCTTCATCCTGTAAGATATAGGCAATGTCAGGGGACGACCCTAAAATTCCATTTTTACAGTCGCCCAGACTCCACTTCTACACATGTCAACAAACACTTGGAGTCCGAGAACCATTAGTACAGGCACCCAGACTCCACTTCAACACTGGTCAACAGGATCTGTTACGGGCTGATCCTAACGAAGGGTTCCGAAGTGTGACCGAAGTAACGAACGAAGTCACACTAAAGAACGAAGGGTTAGAACCAAAGGACTTGGCTTCAACGTCGTAGGTTGCGCCGCCTCGAAATGTACGTGTCCTTAATTTGGAATAGATTAGAACCAACAATATAAGAACAGATTTGAATACTGAAGTTCCGAACGAAGTCCGAACGAAGTCCCGAATGAAGGTAGGACTTCGGAGTAGGATCAAAGGTTCGAGGTAAAGTTCGGAGTTGATCTCTGAAGGTAGTATTTGGTTCGGAGGTAATAGAGGTCTGAAGTATATAGAGGGAATGAGCGCTAGGCTCGAGTTATAGGAATGTTATACACTAAGGTCTATAAGGCTTAATGGGCTAATTTCCGACTGGAGAAAACTAGCTAAGATACATGTACTTATATACTATAAGTCCATGGATGAAAGCGAAAGGAAGTCTTACAAACAAATAAGTCAAATGCGGAACATAACACGACATAAAGTGGTAGAAAAATGGGTATATGCGTATCGTTGAATAGCGAAGGTTCAGGGGAATATATAAACGAATAATGTGAATGATAGAAAAGGTATGA
>KN837254.1:259837-279714 GCA_000827215.1 Sphaerobolus stellatus SS14 | reverse complement strand
CGTCTGCCCGATATTTCCCCCACTCACAAGTGTATATGATTATGCGGATATCTATCCTACCGCTGAGATACCTTAATTGGGGGAACCACGGAGTCCTACATGTACCTCAGTCACACTATATGCCGCATACCCATCTGTACTCTGGAAGGGTTTTTATCCACACCTGTGACGTACATACAATCTGGCGTTAGCCGACGCCTTATGCGAGATACATCAGGTGTGAATATACATGTATTATCAGATATATGGTATTACAGTATAGACAATATACTCATGTCATAGGACCAGCGTACATACAGCTTTGCATTTTCATTAATTACCCTCATTCGAATAACATTAGGCACGTTCTGTGGGTCTCTTGATGTGTAATTGAAGGTACCTCCCTACGCATCCTGCCGTCTGTCCCCTTCTGAGTCTATTCCCGTTGGATGGAGAGGTACTTCTCCACGCATCCTTATGTGTATCTCACACGATAACTGGTTGCCTGGCACCTGAAGACCTCTGCATGTCTGAACATTATCATTACTTGAATATGAGTAGTAATCTGTATAATATCTCTGACATCGGGGCAGAAATAAACATTAACTATTTCTCTGTTCTGTTCTATTCCATTCTTTTTTTTTCACTATGGAACTGTCCACTGTTTCATATTAATGCTAACAATTCATTGAAACATTGTACAGCTTTGTTTTCTAACACCTTGAAAGTAGCTGCCATTCTTGCTGCATATGCTACAGCTCCTTTCGGAATATTTTGGTCTCCTCTCCATTCCACTTCTCGTGTTGACCATTCACACTTTAACCACTCAAAGGATTTCCCAACACGCTTCCCCTCTGCTTTCAATAACTTCGTCTCTTCCTGCCATCGTTCTGAGCTGGCCTTTGCGTGGAGCCATTCAAGCCTGATTGCTACACGACGAATTTCCTCATTAGGTTAGACGCGATGTAAATCCGTTGGGATCTCTCACCTTCAGTTGTCCAACCTTCTACGGCGCTCTCCACTCCTTCTAGTGTTTCCCCGTCAAGGTCCAATTCAATCTTCCAAATCCATGAGAGCTCTTGTGGTCCATAGCCCTGCTGGGTGGCCTCTACAGCACTTCTCTCTCCAATGCTCTTCCAATACGCTTGATCGGCCATCCAGTCTGCCAACATCACACAATGCTCCTTGAGTAATGGCCGAAGTTGCCGCCAGGCACGGTGTTCCACTGGTATCGTGTGCTCCCCTCTCAATGCCTCTAAAGCATTCCATGCATGCTCATATATTGTCCGCCATTTCTTAATGTGTCCCTCCACTCTCTGGATTTCTGTCTCCGCCCGTGTCGCGATTGTATAGCCTGGATTCTGTCTCTTTCGTCGCACCAGGAATGACTTGAGACCCAACTGTGTGCGTATTTTTTTAAGGCTGTCATGGGCTTGGCCAATCCTCAATTCTCGCTCTATCAGGGCATGATCCGTGATTCCAAGTCTGGCATGGTCAGAGAGAGGGAAATCTGACGGCAACCCCAAGGACATATCTTCAGCTCCGACGTCGGCCACACTAAGGGCCTCAATGGCTGCAACCGGCATGAAATCTCCGAGTTTGCGGAACCAACTGTCGAGCATTTGTGATAGCTTGCGTCGTGCATCCTGCTGTTTATTCCATTGGATATCCGTTGTAAGTGGCTCCGTCTCCCTTTGGTGCTTGAATTGCAGCCTGTTCATGAAAATGCATCAGAAACAAGTAATAACATGGTAAAAATCCTTACGTACTGACGGAGTTCAATTTCCAAGCCACGATTTATCCCAGCACCTCTGGTACCCCGCGAATTGAGATCTCCATATTCCATCCCAAATCCGCCATCTTCCTGTTGCAATAATTTGAGAATACTTGCACGGGAGGGCTGGTCAATGGTTTTCGGTCGATACTGACTGCCGTCTGCTAGAGCACTTGCAGCACGGAGTCCTTCAATAGCATCGCTGCCAAGGGCTTCTTCAAGACTATTCAAGACTTTGTTCTTCAGCCTGTATGCTTGGATAGCTTCAGCAAAGGCTGTAACGATGCGCCGACCTGTTCCTTGGGTAGTCAGCCATTCATATATTTTGATTTTTATTTTTTACAAAAACAAGACACTCACTTTCATTAGTATTTTTCCACCAGTTGTGATGTAGCATTGCATCGGTAATGGCATCCCTTCGATTGCCAAAACCCATCTCACGGACCGATGTAGCCAACCCATTCAACGAAGCCCAATTACTCTCAACGTTCTCACCGCATGTCCTCCCCACATTCTTAGTCCAGTTAAACGAGTAGTTGTCTGCGCACCCATCGACATGAGCTGCCAGATGGAACTTTGGGACCAGCCAATCAACTCTTGTATTTTTGAACTGCCGTAATTCCCTTTGTGACACCAGTGGCCAATCCTTATGTGTGATCCGATGCTCGAAATTGATGTTGTATTTGCATGCAACGTCATATGATACCACAATTCTTTTGAGCCCGGACTTGACTAATTGTAGCAGAACATTGACGACTGCAAAGTCAACATTCACGAACCTACATTATGGTTTGCCATTTCCTTTTATTGATAGTGATTTATTACTCACCTTTCCCCAATCGCCAGATCAACTGTCCCATGATGAAAAAAGGCCGCTGACCGCCCACACACCCCACACACAATCCCTGATGAGGCTTTCCGAGCTGAGTTGTTGAATCGTTTGGCATCCCCTGTTTTATGACCACGACATGTAATATCCTGTAGCATTTATTTATTAGTGTGGGTCTGTAACCAAACTATAATTCACGTACCGCCAGTTCATCATCAGCTCCGCCTCGTACTCTACAGTATTCTTTATAGTCTGAATTTGGTGCATAAAAGGCATTGTCTCCGAAAAATGATGGATCAACTGCCTCGCCACCTCCTTTCTTATTGCGGGAGAGACGATAATTTCCATCAACTGCCATAAATGTGGCATAAATCAAGTCTCTACAAATATGATGTTAGCTGATGAATAATTATAATTTTTGGTTCCGTACGCACGCATCTGGGTCAGCCTGCCAGTTATCAGGGATGTTTTTGCCGGGCCACGGGCATGACACACATTGCAACCCCAAACGTGCTGAGGATGCTTCCTCTCCTCGGATTTTTGTCAACCCACCCCGCTTGTAAGCTCTCATTACCCTCCAATGCCGTTGCACCTGATTAAATGAACGGTAAATTTTCTAATCACAGCATTAAAAACTCTTCTGCTGTTATTTTCTTCGCAAACTCACTGGTAGTAGATCTGGCTGTACATTGTCGGTGATTCTTTGGAGAGTTGTACAGAAATCCCAAGCCGTTGTTCGAGCAACATGTGAAAGCATTTGGAACTGTTTCATCACACGAAACGTAAAGGCCGTTCCGGGATGCACCAAAGTTGCTGGGATCCATCTTAACCGAAATATTTCTTCAGCTAGGTTCCTAAATCCATAGCACCGGCACCATGACAAGCGGACATTATGCAAACCGGTCACATCCATCACAGTCATGAGATGATACTGTATCCTTGTGCCACCAGCCAGACATAATGTCGGATCGTGCCCCAATTTTAACACAAGTCCGGCATTCGGTAGTGAGGAATCTTCAAAGAATGTGCCGTTCCACTGTTTGATTCGATGGAGGGGACAACATGAATGGGATTCCACGACACATGCATTGCATTGAAGTTTGTCGGTGTCACAGTCTATGCAGAGATTAAATGGCCCAGTGTGTGCAGAAGAAACACTGCACTTCAAGTGGGCCGAAGGCTCCTCAGCATAGAACATGGCCGAGAGCAGATGTTCCTGGTACTCTTGTGGGTCTTGATAATCACTACTTGGAATATAATTATTGTCATATATAAAATCCTATATTATCACATCTGTTTTAGTCCAAAAGCTTCTGAATTCAAATCAATGCGTACTGGTAATGATTCCTCTTCCTCTGGCAATTCAGGGTAAGCCAACCTGTTGGTTGGGTTAAACACACCGGTGAATTCTCTGTTATCTCTAAGAATGAAATCCGAGTCTCCAATTAAACCAATATCTTGGCGCATCTGTAATAGTCCTGCCTCAATATCAGTTGAAGTAGTTGGCACAGAAACCTCGCCATGGTTCTCTCCATTCACCACTCGTTTAGTCTTTGTTGGCTTGTTGGCTTGGATTGGGTAATCCTGTTCTTTCCTTTTCGTGATATGCTTGCGCAAAGCTGCTCCAGGATGTCGACCTAACATTGTGTAGTCACGGTGGCCATTTGAATCTCAGATACGAACTCCGCCTGCTCTCATCGTCTTGAATGACACATTACGAGTATGACACGTCGTAAGTCCACTCCCGTTTCAATAACATGTTTCTTTGGCTAATAATTGTGTAAGCGACTCAGACATTGTAGTCTTATCATCCACTTCGAATCAAACTACCAAAGCTCCAGAGAAGAAGCCAGATGCCAACAATGACGTGCTCATTCTCATATCGTCCGATACAGAGATGCCAAAGAACAAGCCCTCGAAGAAAACCAAGAATGACACCAATAAGAAGCTCAAAGCTCATTCCACCGGTGATGCGCACTTGGTTTGTGTGTTGATTCCGAATTCACTTCCACTCGCCACCAAAACATTCACCCAGGGAACTCAGGAAGCTGCGTGTCTCAGGCTCAGGCAGCAAGAACTTGACAGATTGGAACCTAGACAGTGGTTCAATGATATTGTTATGGACTATGGGCTAAGGTGTGCTATACTCTGTTCTTTGTTTAGGACATTTGCTTATGTTATGACTCTGCAGTCAGGCTCTTCGACGACATCAACTGTCAGAGTCACCCCTCTGCAAGCTTTGGGTTTTCTCGACTTTCTTTTATACGAAGCTGAGAACCAAGGGTTACCCATCGGTCGCAAGTTGGTCCAGGAGATGGGATGTATTCGCACAAGAGCTCATTGTTATACCTGTGCACATGGCGTATCATTGGTCAATCATTGTCGTCAGCCAACCTAATGCCAGTCTCCTTCCCACCGGAAATGTGACTGCTGATTTGGCTGGAGCTCAGATCCTATCCATGGACTCACTCGGTGGGAAACAAGAAAAGGCGCGAGACACCGTAGCTGATTGGCTCTTTCAAGTGGCCGAACCTCACCTTCAACGGAACAAATGGATAACACCAATATCTCGACAGATCCAAGTAAGCTTGTATTAGCTCTCAAAGGCCCTGCGATGCTCACGCTATCATAGGTTCCTCAGCAGTCCAACCTCTATGATTGTGGCCCCTATTCTATTCACAATTTATCCAGGTTCCTGATGCATTCTGCATGTGTATGCGAAGCAGAGGTGAGTCTGGAGCTATCGTCTGTGGGCTCTTATTTAACATTTTCTATCAGATACTGAAGGGTTCACCGGAGTGGGATCGCATATGGAATCCCCACTTAGCCTCCCACATGCGGACATCCCTGCGGCAGCAAGTCCGATTGCGAGCTCGTGTGCCTGAAGCTCCAGTTTTGATCACATGAACAGATAGCTTCTAGCCTCATTGCTTCGTAATTTATTTCTTGGCCCGTGGTCGTCCCTAGTCTAATATAAATATTTCTATTATATAATCTTATTCTAATAATTTTCTTTTGATTGTACTGCCCGGAAACCCAGTCCAAAAAATCCCATCTATAAATCCCATCTATCCCATCCCAAGGCATGTTTCCGATTCAATTATTCATCAACGAGAATGCATGCTGATAGTTCTTGTACACGGCCAAACGCAGGGCGGATGATTTCCGAAGTATCGGGATTGTAGAAATATAGTAGAATAAATAAGTCTGATTTCCGTCGGCTTACAGTCTAATTTTCCCCGCCGATCGAATTCGCTGGATTTTCTTGTGTGAGGCTGGCTTGGCCCTGTCAGAAATCGTCCGTTCGGAGCCAGCTTCCTGATTTCAGACGCTCAAGGACTCACGTGTTCCGGTGCGTGCGTTCGTGACATGTGATGTGACATCGGCTCCAAACTTCGTTCAAGCCGCCACCACCATCTCTTACGACCAAGACCTGTCCATGGTATCAACACTCTTTGTCTCTCTTGAAGTTCGCTCCTGCTATGTTACTCTCTGTGGCTCTCTATTGCTTCATCCTCGAGACTTGAGTGATACCCAAACCATTCTACAAACGCCCGAACACTATGGCGACCTGCTCCTGCTGAGCTATCATCCTTTGCTGCTACCGACAGCTGCTGAGTGAGATTCTGTGCAATCTACTGCTGCTTCTGCTGGGTCTATTCTGTGACTATTGGCTATACCTCGGCTGAGCTACCTGTTGGTCTTGTTGCTAAGAGCCTAGTCCGGTGGCGCTGTGGGCAGTTAGCCGTCTGTTATTGAGAATAGCTGCTGAAAAGGTGCGTATTATCGTCATTAACATTGAGATTATGGGAACAGCTGAAAACATCGCACTTTTCAGGCTGCTGCGAGATGGAGACAAGCCCCAGTATATTAACCAGCTTCTACACTCCACACCATCCGTTCATAGCATCCAAGTAAGTACCTCCCTCTCTTCCTTTGCCTGTTCTTTTCTTCTCCAGTGTGGAATCGCCTTACCTCACCAGGGGGGCAGATGAACACTGAGAGTCTTTTTATTTTCTCTTTCTTTACCCGGTCTTTGAATCTTTTTGGGTCTGATATTAACCATTTCAGGTTGGCAGGCCATTTATTCTGTAGTACGTAATTAATTACTTGTATGGAGCCGGTGGGTTAGGTAAAATCGGTCAACACGGACAGTCACGCTCATTGGACAGATCAATGAGATCCTCCCCCTCGGGGAATGCTCGGTGCCGTAGCCGGTCGCTTAGGTAAATTGGTCAACACGGACTGTCACACTCGTCGGACAGATCAATGAGATCGCCCCCCTCAGGGAACACTCGGTATATACAGGCTGTACATGTAAGCTATAACACTGTCCGGATATTTGATGTGTGACGCCTGCGACTTCTACCTGATGAACGCGCCCCCCCCCCCCCCCCGCCCCTGTCACCTGCCAATCACTGGCATGCACCTGGATATAATTCAGTGCCAACAATCCCATCTCAACCACCTATATGCACCTCCCAAGCCCATTATCCAGCGGTGACATTTTGCTGCCTCGCGGACTCCGGTGCCACAAAAAGGGTCACAGGAGGAAAGATCGTCCAAAAAAGGACACTTTGTCAGCTCGAGTCAGGGGTGCCAACCGGCTTGGAGTGACTTGCGGGAAAGGAGGGACACCTCGCGAGGTTTCAACCCTGCGGCAGCAAGCGAGCTCGTGTGCCTGAAGCTCCAGTTTTGATCACATGAACAGATAGCTTCTAGCCTCATTGCTTCGTAATTTATTTCTTAGCCCATGGTCGTCCCTACTCTAATATAAATATCTCTTATTGCTCAAGGCAAATTCTTATCAGTCTCTATAGATGTCTCCTCCTTGCAACCCTGCTCTCATTGTCCTAGGAACGAATGAACTTCTCGCCCACATCCTCGGCCCGAATGGTTTCCCCCCTTCATCCCGAAAACTCACAAGTCCGAACCGAATGCCTCGCTCCATTGGCTTCCCAGGCCTTTGGTTTATCACGGAGTGCTTTATTCACCCTGATGATTTTTTACATTATCGTTGTTGGATTGCCACCTGTTCTAGGCTGTGCTGTGTTTCAAAGCAGCTACATGATTTGGTCACTCCTCACCTGCTACAGGAGCTGTGGATGGAACACCCTTCCCGCTTCAAAGACTTCATCAACGGATATACTTGTAGCCCTGCCTACCAGTACCCGTGTTACTCGGGCTACCGCAGGTCTCAATTTGCTCTGGTTAGAAGCCTCAGGGTCACTTGGGCTATGTGTGTATGGGACGACTGGGACGACTATCAATATGACATCCACCCAGATCTCCGCACTTTGGCCGACTGGCCACATGGAATAGATGCTGTTCCCATGGGATTTTCTGTATCTCCCCCTATTCGGCATACTTCGCTTTGGAGTCAGGTGCGGCATCTACTTGTTTGATCATGCTGTTCGCTTTTCTGATGATGATTTTTAGGTTATGTTGACTTATGAAGAAATGATGAGCACATTTCATGGCTTAAGCAATTTCGATGGAGGTTTCACTGGCATAAGCTCTCTTATTTATATGCCAACACCACCAGGTACTCTAAGCCTATTAGCTACCAAGCGACCATCATTGAGGAGTCTCCGGATCAACACTCATGCGCACCATCAAGAACTGTTTGAGACACTTCGTGTTCTTGAATACCTTGAAGAATTAACTTTGAATGTCTTCACAGGAGATGGACACTCAGGCCCACCGATTGATACTACTGTCAAACTCCCACATTTGGAGCTTTTATTTGTGATATTTCATTGTCCGGAATCTCCCTTACTTGGCGTGATCCAAGAATGGACCCTGCCACAGCTGGACTTTTTGGTTATTCGCTTTGCAGATGCTGCCCCTGGAGATCTTGCTGGCCTGCTATCACAGCATGGTCAGTATCTTCGACATCTTGAGCTGGGTGCCATGTGGCATGCTGATGATCCCCCGATTGACCTTACTGAGTCATGCCCCCGCCTCATGACCCTATCGATTGATTGGGATATTACGCCACCGGCCCTTATCCCCCACCCCAACATCATCCATATCTTTCTGCATCACTCCAGTGGCTGTATTCGCCGCCTCAAGAAGGATCCAGATTTTGAGGCGAACACAGATGTTACACAACAGATTTTATGGCCGTTTGATCACTTTCTCTACGACTTGGAGTGGAACAAGTGGCAATGGGCAAAATTAATTCGGGTGACAGACAGCTCATGCTATCATCCATGCACTTTCCTCCAAAGAGAGAGCTTTATTCGTTGGTCAACTGTATGGATCAAGCGATTAGATGAATGTGGTATCACATGCTTCGACGCATATGGTCGCAAAATGAGAGACATCACACTCACTGTCTCTCCACAAGATGATCACCGATTCAGGCCCACAGCACTTGAATTTGGCCCTCAAACCAGGGGATGGTAACCATTAGTCATACAGTAGTATTTTAATCCCTATCCGGGACCTGTTGCCAGCATAATACACCTTCCTTTGCGGCAGATATGTACTTGTCCTGCCCAATGCTCAACAGCAGTCCCGCTTCATGGAATATGTAAATTGTCTGCACCACCTGGATCTGCAGGCAATCAGATATGTCTAAAAGCTCAATGGCATGCTCAAGGACCGTGCGCATTAAACGGCTGAGTCTGACAGCAAGCATATCTGCTACATCCTTCAGGTGCTTTGCTCGACATACAAGCACTTGTAGTTCACCTTCTGTCTCGACAGCCTGCACCTGTGCAAGCCAGTTCAATCCCAAGCTCCGCATGTTCATAAAGCCGAAGTGGTTAGCATGCTCTTGGCGGATTTCATCAAGTTTGTGAGCGATTGTCAAAAGGGGCTCTACATCGGAGGAGTCGGAGCCTGGGTATTCCTCATCCTCAGGCCGCTGTTTCATTATTTTAATATTAGATTCAATCATTCAGTACACCCTGAACAATATACCTGGTTGTGTTGTGACAGTGGTGAATTGCCTTGTTGTACTCCCCGCTGAGTGTGTTTTGAATATTAGATGGAATTGCAATACGACAAAAACATACCTTGCTTGGGGTCTGGGGTGTATTAGCTCGTTGAAGTTGCCGAGGTGGAGTCTGTGGAATATTGGCTGGAATAACCACACCCAACCCAGAATGCCAACTTGGAGTCTGTGGAATATTACTTTGGAATAACGACACACCTAGGAAACGACATACCTCATCCTGTACTTCATCTCGTTTAACCTGTGGGGTATTAACTTGTTGAGCTCGCCGACGTGCAGTTACATTGCGAATGTGCGTTTCTGCATTCCTGATACATTGTCAGCACACCAGACATTTAGGCATTTGCCTGACGCACTTTTCATACCACCGCCTTTGGCTCTCTTTACGGGCTTGGTTTTTGTCTCTCTTGGTCTTATATTGGCTTTTCGGACCACGCTTCCCCATTGTGGGGGGTAGGACTAAAGATAAAGCACTAAAGACGCCTGGCATGACCGTGGGATGCATCGAGGCACGCAAATACTCGGCGAGTTTTGGGTGGTGAGGGGCAAATTTCAAGAAGCCAGACAACTTAGCTGCTTTCATCTAACATTACAAGATGTTCATGTTTCGACACAGTAAGCTTCTTCTAAAAGCTAGACTAGAATTTCGCCATTTATACTCTTCGCGGATATGATCTGCACTGGGGGTAATATTTGAGTCATAGCATGGCAATTCATATTTCTGTACTACCAGGAAGCTGCTAGTCATGTGCATATAAAATTTATATTGAAGAGGATGTCCAACCTTTAACTGTTCCTGGGACTATTTTAATTCCTATACTCGTTCGAAACCGAGTTTCAGATCAGCTTGCTCTATATATTCCTGTGAATGAATCCGATAAAGGTAAATTTTGATACTCCACAACACCTAGTACAACTCTCTGTTAACTAATATTCCTTCAGTTACATATCACTATAATATTCATTCTTATTCATTCTTGAGACATAAAAATTGATTCTCGTCTGGGATATGCAAGACTATGAAGCACGACTGCATTGAATGATTTCAAGAGAGGTAAACAATGATATTCCATAAAACCTAGCACAATATTCTGTTAACTAATCTTTCTTTCAATCTATATGAATATAATACTCGTTCTTCAAATGAACTTTTTATTCTCGCTTGGAAGGTGGATAACAGTGGCAACAAGCTCAATTGAGTACGAAACCACAACAATTGAGAGCATCTCAATCAATTTTCTGCAACAAATAATTCTTTTGATATGAAACAACACAATAATTATTTTTCAGACACAAATTTTATTTTTGTCTGGATGGTGTATACGATGGCAGCGTGATTGCTTGAGTATGAAACCATGGCAGTTTAAGGCATGATAGGAGACACTTCAGTACATTACATCAATTTACTTCCTGAACAGCCCAAACATGGGACACTTTAACTTTATGACAATTTAGGCATAAACTTCAGCTAGCTGCAGGATTTATTTATTTTGGAAAAGCATTCATGTTGGCCTCAGGAAACTGCGCTGAATCGGTGTTTCAGACATAAATGGGTGAGTTCAAGTGGCATTATAACGATTTAAACATCGTAACCAATGAGTCACTTCATTCAGGTATTTTCATTTCATGTTCGCTTTTAAAATATGTCAAGAGGAAGGTCGAATAAACCGCGCTGAAAGGGGGTTTCAGACTCCAAACAGGCGATACCCTGATTGTAGCATCATAACCGATCGTCTGTTTAGTTTAAAAAAGAGATATGCAGCCATTTGCTTGTAAACATCGTAACCAATGAACCACTTCGTTCATGTATTTTCATTTCATGTTCGCTTTCAAAATATGTCAAGAGGAAAGCTGAAAAAACCACACTGAAAGGGCGTTTCAGACACCAAACAGGTGATCCCCTGATTGTAGCATCATAACTGATTGCCTGTTTAGTTTTAAAAAAAGATATGCAGCCATTTGCTTGTTAACCTCAAACCCGGGTTCAGAAAACTATGCTGAGTGGCGTTTCAGATGGAAGGGAGGAGGGAAAGGTAAGCATATTCAATGTTTCTCACGCATCAGTTTTCATTTGTTGCATATATGAAGACTCACTCAACTCTTTAGTCCTTCTCAATTCTGGCCTGCTCGTTGTCCCCGCGAGCTAGCGCGCATGGCAATGACCTAGTGGGGACAGCCAACGAAACCCGGACAGTTGGTGATTCACTCTGTCGGGCATGAAAATCGCGAGGTGTCCCGCATTTCCCGCAAGTCGCTCCAAGCCGTTTGGCACTTGCGAGCCTCTGGAGCAAGCTGACAAAGCGTCCTTTTTTGGACGATCTTTCCTCCTGTGACTCTTCCTGTGGCGCCGCCAGCATGACTTAGCATGACCATGGCCCGCCGTCCGCGCAAGCAGCAAACTGGTTGAGTTCACGGGAGCATGGCGAAGATGAGTAGGGCGTTGAAGGGGGCAGAAGATACTAGTGAGATCGGTAACCACATTGGGAAGGATAACGGGCATGGGGAGGCGCATATAGGTGGTTGTGAGGCGGGAGTGCGGATTGGCGGGCAGGTGTCTGCATCACAGAGCTATATCTAGCTGCATGTCAGTGATTGGCAGGTGGCGAGGGCAGGGGCGGCATGCTCATCACGTAGAAGTTGCAGGCGTTACACGTCAAACAGTGTTATAGGTTACGTATGCAGCTGTATAGTACTGCGGGACAACTTGTGGGACAACATACTCAATTCTAGCACGTTCCGAAGCATCCGTCAGACAGGTTGGCCTCCGGCCTTAGTCACCATGCCGAAGCTCATTTCGGAGCAAAGTTGCAGGACAGAATTGAGAAGGACTTTTATCACCGGTTGTCACTGTGAGGAATGAATTAAGCGCTGGCGGATGAAGATTCTGATTTGTCCCGATCTGTCGGCACGATCATGTGTTTACAGGGTCCCAATAGTACAAGTACATTGGATTGAAATTAGTGCGTCTGTGTTGATTCAGCTTTAAGTTCCACCTTCATGTGAGGCTCCCAAGCTTAGGTACCTCTACTCCTTCTACCCCCCCATTCTGTGGTATCTTCCTTAATCCGTATGCCACGTACGTCTTCCACCTTAGCTTCGAGCATTAAATCATTGACCCTCAACAACAGAAGTTGACACTCAGCCACAACAGCCGAAGGCCGATGAGCCAACAACTGTCGTGCCAGGTAAATGCCAAGGGCTATGTTCTGTCAATTTCGTGTTCTGAGTTCTCTCCCTCCAGAAGCAGCACTCGAAGCCCAGCCCCTGCTGAACAGGGTTCAAACGACAGCATTCATGCCAGGTAATGTCACACACTGGTACCTTTTGTACATATAGGGTCTCATTCATTGCAGCAGTAACTCCTCTCATAGATGTGCCAGTTGGGAACTCGGCAGGAGGTGTGATTAAGCATTTTCTCAATAAGCACTGTCTAATGTGTCATACATGCAGGAAATTCTGCTCAAACTCAAACCACGTCCACACCTACTGGAGCGGCGTCAGTGGAAGTCAAGGCTTCTTCCAAAAAGTCTCATGCTCAGGCCGCTCCCATAAGTAAGTTTTTAGTATTATTTATTCATGGATGGATATACATTCCATCTGACCGGGCTTGTTTAGATGCGTGGACCAAGCCCAGTGATCTCCTTGCTTTTCGGCCATTTGAAAAGTCACCACGGGGTGAACAGTGGGCTGTTAGCGATGATGGCAAGCAATGGATCAGTCAGCGCATGACAAGCTTCAGCAACATGGAACCTCCTGGTGGTCTCCCTGTTGACGAAGTTACGAAACGTGTCATGACTCACCGACAATGGTGGATGAGCGAATTAACCAAGATGTATATGGCGAATTGGCCGGACTTCAATGTGCAGGAGGTTTTAGGAACAGCATACACGACCAAACAGAAGGCGTTGCATGACGAGGTTTTTTATTATATTTTTGTCAAAATAATTATAACTCACACACATTGTTCCAGCGGATAATCAGCTTCATTGAATACGCATTGAGACGACAACAGCCAGCTTCAAGTAGCAAGGATGCCGCTTCCGACGTCCTTTCGTTGCTCGTCAACCGTGTGCGAAAGCCAGTCGCCTACAATGTGTGGGCTCAACATGATGAGACAGTCGATACAAAGGCGAAAGAACTGGCTGTAAAAGAACCACGTTGGGAGGATTCGGCCAATCATCTCTCTGTACAGATGGAAAAACGCAAGTTGCTTTTTGAAAGATTGCCAGCTGACGAACAAGAACACTGGAATAAAATGGCGGCAGAAACAAAAGCCCCTACTTTAAGCCAGTATGTGATTACTTTGTTTTTGGTTCTTTTCAGCTCTAAAGTTCAAACATTTTTCTAACAGGGAGGATTGCATCGCAGCAATCCCGAAGGTATATGGGATGATGGGAGATTCTGTTCGTAATCATATTGATTTTCATTGCCTCGTACTTTGTGGAGGAAAGTCACCAAAAGGTGATGCATGGTACTATAGGCATGTCATTTTTGAATGTGTATGAGGACAGATCTGACTATGCGTTGAATTTAGTGAGGAATGGCGGCGTCCAACGATGGAAGATCCACTGGGATTTACGTCTACAAAGAATTGGCAAACAATTCAAGGGGCATTTTTGCAGGGTCTGTCGAAGGATACTGGTGGTGCGTTCACATTAGAGTGTATTCGGCCACAATAATTTTATGGGTTGTATTTAGGCACATCTGCCAAGTTGACCCTGAATCCCCAATAATTATCACTGTCGAATACACTCTATCTTGCTTTCATCCTAAATTCTAGATCTAATGTTGGTGTTACTGGCAGTGCCATCTAGCCACATTGTGCAACTACCATCATGGGAACGGCCGACTGAGTTTATTCCAAAGGCCGTGGAGCGACTATCAGATGTCTTGAAGATTGATGATGATGGGGAGGTTCTAACATCACTAGAGGGAGCTCGCCAAGCAGCGGATAAATATCTTGAGGCGTTATGGCGTAGGTCACTGATATTCAACATGTGTGTAATATTTGTTGACTTGCCTTAAATTCAGGCCTTGTTCCAGACAGAAATGGGGCACCTAAAAAATCGACAATCCCCTGGACGGAAGTGCGCCGAAGTCGGGATGATCCTGAACGATTTGTTGACCCTGCTCGCCTGCCATCTGAAACATTCATTTTCGATCGACCGAAGGACTTACCAAAGAATGAGCTATGGAAGTTTGTTTATCATATTATTCAGGGGGAGAAAGGTTTACTCCCACCTGAAAGGGTATTCCGTTGGGCTCGGCAAGTTGATGGTGAGTTCGAAGTTGCTGCGAAGCCGCGGAAACAGTAAGTGGTTATTCATTAGTTTATCCATGATCAGTACTCGACCGCATTTACAGATCTCGCCCAGGGCGACATAAATCTCAAAAGAAACTTCAAAACAGGATCAAGAAAGAAATCAAGAAAGATGTGATGGAGGGTTCTGGAGATGAGGAAACCTTTGACTTAGATGCTGTTGCCACCTCTGTAGCTGAGTCGGAGTCGGAGCCGCAGGCCGAGGCCCCTAAGAAAAGTGCTTCACGTGGACGCAAGGCACAGAATAAGAAAGTCGAGAAGGATGCGTCCAAGCACAAAGGGTATTTGCTTGGTTTTTTTTCCGGAATTATTCTGAATTTTAATAATGTCACAGGAAGTCTCGTTTACGAGCAGCCCGGGATGTGGTTGCCGAGAATCCTGCTAGGTGTGTGGCATTGTTTGGCAGGCGCTTTGTTAACTGAATGGCTTACGCACTCACAACAGTGATACCAAGGCTGGCAAGAAGCCTTTAGTTCGTCCATCTGCTCGACAATCCCGGGCGGCCACTCATGCAAGCGATGCAGACTCGGACGTCGACGTTGATGAGCAGCAGGTTCTCTTCAAAGGCGACGCAACACACCGGTTTATTGGGGAATCTGGGCGGGTACATGATCTTGTTGTTTGGGCGATCTAGGTGAATACTGACTACTTCTGGGCTTAGTGGAAGGACGAGTTTGATGTACGGCAGGCTAGCATTGATTGGGAGCCTGATGCTGCAACACCGTTCGGTGCCACGACAATAGACAGTGCGAGGTTTATCGAGAGCAGTGAGCGGTTTGAGGGTATGACCTTCGTATGTCACTATTACCTCTCTCGAAATCTCTACTAATTGATGGGCATATTAGCATCAGATATTAGATCTAGGACAACCTCTGAGTAGCCTCCCAGCAACTGTCTATGAGTCCATCTTCGATACTGGCTCACCACTTCCAGATGCCTCAGATATCACGAAGGTTGATTGGGAGCAGGCATTGGAAGCATTATCAGGGCGCATTGACAGTGCTATTAGGGCGATCAGGCGATTCTATCCAAAGGCCAGGCAGCGGTGGCTGCGTCTGGGCAACGAGAACGGTGTTATGCTTTTGCTGCGGCTGGTGGAGTTCGTTCGGCGTGTCGCCATTCATCACAACATATCGGACATGCGTGTTCGCATAATCGCCACTCGCCATACACTCAACGTGCTGCTCGGGAAAGAGGCATGGCGTAGATGGGCCAAAGCCTCATTGCAGCTTGGAATACCTTTGCGGCTCTCAGCGGCCCCTGCCGACCTCACGGTTTTGTGGGATATTTGGATGTCGACCCAAATGAGTTCATCTGTTGATTATAAGAAGGTATGTTATCATCCGTCCCAGTCTCGTATCTTTACTCAACCAACGGTTTGCAGTGGGCAGACATCAAATGGCGGCGATTCCTTCCTGAGGGCAGCCTCTTGAGGAAGATGGGACATGAAGCCGGGTTGACTGTGCGGAGCTCAGATGAGCAGTCTACCATTCTCAATATCAGCGAGAAGGAATGGCAGAAAGCCTCCGCATTGGCCTCTGTCAAGGATTGGGTCCAAGAAATGGATGAGTCTTCGTTTCGTCGTGGATCCGTCATTGAGAAGTTCCAGTATATCTACGCAATCTTGATGGTATCATGGTGGGGAAAGAAAGGCGACATGGAGCCAATGGAGGAGGCGGTGAAGAAGTGCGAGGATTGGCTAGCTGTTATTATGTGAGTTCAATGATTATGGCGAGGGACAGCACTGATGACGGACATCATATAGTGATGACATTGATCCTACCTGTCTGGATAAGTGCAAGAAGCTACTCAGGTGTTTGTTGTGTTCTTTTCTTTGCCAGACACAATCTAACACAAATGATGCCGCTTCGACATTGCTACAGCTCGACACGTTTTCTCTCCCCACCAGCGAAGCGAGCAGCTACACCTGACTTGATGGATCTCGATCTCACTCCTGTGGCTTTAAAGATCCCGCAGTCACCAAACCAGGGGAGTCTGCCTGCCATTCCCAAGATTAGCTCAGTGACATCTGAGGCGTTGGGTAGCGCAAACGACCTGTACGTCTTCAACATTATATGATGATAGGGGTGAAGCTGTGCTAATCATCTCGTCGACAGAGTCCGCGGTGGCACAACCAGCGATGTTCCGATTGAAGAGCGTATTGTTGCTCAGTCCCCTCGGAAGTGAGTACACTATTAATTCAATTGTTTATTTTCTAATGGTAATATTTTTGAAGGAGGAAAGTAGGCGACATTAAGGGTGATATGTATGTGACTTGGTGTTGACTTCTCGCATATTCACTGATGTATCTCTCTCTAGTAACGATGACGGCCCGGTGCGTAAGAAATTGAAATCACCGGATGATGCCACAACATCTCAGCCGGTTGAGGATCAACGGATGGGAGAGGGTGGTAGTGGGTACGTCACGTATTTGATTTGAAGGCAATGGATGTTTACTTACATGAAGGTAGGACTCAGCCGGTTGTAACACCAGTTGTAAATCCCAATGGCCAAGCCGCCTCTGGAGCTCAACGTTTGCGCAAGAAGCAAAGCTCTCAAGCAAGGGAGGGAACGAACCTGAGGAGGTATGTCTGCTGAGCTTGATGCATAGTTCAAGTTACCTGTACTAATCTGTCACATCAGAGGACGTTCTAAGACCACCAAGAGTGCACAGGGTGTACAGCATGTCATTGGAGAGCAGGTACAGAATGTAGCTGAGGTTGCACAAGGTGCATGAGACGATGTAGATAGGTTTGATGTAAATACTATCTTACATTAATGGATTGCCTTGCGTTGATCATATTATTGGTACTATTGCTCCACTAGAAGCCCCGCACCAGGTAGAAACCGTGCACCTCTTCTAGCACAGACCACAGCAATGGGATCAGGCCGGATTTATGCTAGAATTCGAGATATATTTTTTATGATCATATTCTATTAAGTAATCATAAATAAACCTCTAAAAATGCGTGCTCTAGGAGGTCAAAGAGGAGCTGCCATACCCATTACAGGGGTAATTGCCTCTGTCCTGTCATCAATTTTCTTCATGGACCATTCCAATCATTAATATTATCTATAACAATCCTATTTCGATAGTCTCCACATGTGCCGAATGGAAGCCGATGACACTAGTCACGCTGCTATTCCAGGCAGCAGGAGAAGAGCCTGTGCGATAGCCGTGACAGGTGACAGTTATGTGACAGCCGAGCTGCGCGACTTCTACCTGAAAAATGCGGATTGCCTCGGCATCATGAACAATGCCTCGAATCCCTACTGTGAGTATAGGATATGATAGATTGGTTCTACATTCACCTACAGTTTAATTTTTAATTGTACTTGTGAAAGAAATCACCTTTCGGCACTCAGAAAGTTGAAATGCGTGACTTCTAGCAGAGCGATACTATCGTATGGGATCGCCTTGCTTTGAGCATAGCATGGGTATGCAAAAGGGATGACTCAAGGCATGGCTGGCAGTGGTGGTACCTCGGGGTGTGGTGTCGGTCTCTACACAGAGGTACGGCAGCAGCAGTGGACGTCTCACAGCAGTGGTACCCCTGGCCCAGCAATGTGGGGCATTTCGATTGGATGCTCCCGCTACTTATTATTTAGAGATTTTAAGGAACTTAGTTTGCATATATGGATTCTAGAGGGATTTTTCCATATTATGGCGAGCGAGTTTTGATTAGTCAATAATGATTAATTCATGATAGAGGAAACAAAGATGTACTGATGAGTCAATTCACAATAGTATTCATGAATATTTAATACACTTTAACTCTACTTGCGATGCGATGGTGGGAATAAGGAGAATATTCTATGGTGAACTTGAAGGACTCATGTAAAGGAAGGGCCAACATCAGTTACATCTCTGCATGCGTGGCAATGCAGGAGGGGTACCTCTCTACCTGTGCAGTGGTACAGGAGGTACCCTGCAGTGTCTGCGATGATGCGGGAGGGTGTATGTCTTTGCATGCGGGGCCGTACCGGAGGGGGTGCGTTTCTGCAAGTGCGGTGGTCCTGTGGCCGGTACTGGTATGGTAGGATGTGTGTGGCACTGTGGGAGTACCTCCATGGGCTGGCAAGGAGACTGTATGGTATCTCCGCTGGTGGGTGAGCTAGCACTAGGAGGTACCTTCTATGGCTGGGAGGGCACGGTAAGATGTACATCGGGGGGTCTACACCTATCTATATTCTGTTTATTACCTGTTTTTCATTTTTATCTGGAATATATTGATCTGCAGACACATACCTGAGCATACAGGACGGTACACACACAGACTAGGGAGGCATTGTAAGAGGTATCTCCAGTGACTGGTGAGTGGGCACCAGGAGGTACCTCCGGTGGGTCGGGGGGCGGTGTGTGATGGTACAGCCATGGGCAGGTGGGGGCACACCCTGAGGTACCACCTGATATGCTGGGTGGCTCGCCGGGAGGTACCTTCTGTCTGCTGGAGAGTTCACACTAGGTGGTACCTCTAGCGGCTGGCGAGGTCACACCTGAGCGTACAGCTACCGGTTGTGGAAGGCGCTGGAAGATATACCTCTAAAGGCTAGACATATTCATAGAGAGCATAAATACTATTTTATTTCATTTGGAATATATTGGTGCAGCGGATTACCTGTGGGACACATACATTAGCATCGGGGACTACCACCAGAAGGTACACCACCTGACATGCTGGGTGGCTCAACAGGAGGTACCTCTACCTGCCAGAAAGGTCGTATGAGCAGTTAACTACCGCCACTTGCTAGCAGGGGCATGCCAGGTGGTACCTCCACCACCCCATGAGGGCACATCCGAAGGTACCTCTGTTTGCTGGAGTGTTCTCACTTGGTGGTACCTCTAGCGGCTGGCGAGGTCACACCCAAGGGTACAGCTACCAGCTGGGGAAGGTGCTGGAGGATGTACCTCTAAGGGCTAGACATATTCATAGAGAGCGTAAATACTATTTTATTTCATTTGGAATATATTGGTGCAGTGGATTACCTGTGGGACACATACATTAGCATC
>KN837254.1:243892-258210 GCA_000827215.1 Sphaerobolus stellatus SS14 | reverse complement strand
TGAGTTTTGCTAGCCCACTTTTCACTTCCTAGCCTCCAAACCTCACACTCGCACTCCATTTGAGTTGAGCAATGTGTTGAAAGTATTCTTATTGCTGAATTAACAATAATTAATCAATATTAATATATCACTATCATTCAACTTTCATTTATCTGTCGAAAGCTTTAATAGAGCATATCCATGCTGACTAATATAAGATGCTTACATAAGTTAGGGTTTACTAACCCTAGGGGTTCGCAAAACCCACCCCGAACTGACCTGTTTTCACTATTAGATTAGTAGGCATCAGCCTGCAGACCCTCTGTCGCAAGGTGCGATGGGCGGTTGTTAGCAATGAGCGCCTAGAAGGTGGGGCCAGGAGCTCAGGCACTTCCGTCCTCAAAAACTGTTAAAAACCTATGTCAAATACAGTTAAAGTATCCCTAATGTAGCTAGAACTTGTTCACTACTGTCGGGACAAGCCTGTACCGAGTGGTCATAAACGCCGTTGTGGACCCGCAAGATTGCACCAACGGACTACCATTATGATCTAGATTTGGGGCTTTTTAACATTTATTGATACCCCTATTTAGACCCCGGGTGTTTTTAATCGTTAAAAACAGCTAAACACGTCTGCTAAATAGCGGGCGCTCCCATTCTTTACGCAACTTTGAACTGACAACCGGTCTCCGGCCATCAGCAAAGCGTGCCACGCACGCTAAACTCCCCATAGTACTAGGTAGCACTAGGTAGGATAGGTAAGTACGGAGTCACTAAGAGTCGGTATATAGACTACATAGCCCTACATACCACCGCCTATCACTCCTAGCACGGGCGCTAAACCAGATTCTGTGTCAACTTTCCTGATGCCGGGACTGGTGCTTGCGGTTGTTGCAAGACATCAGCAAGGAATTTAGAAAATTCAGGTTTAATTTTATACGAAGGCTGTACATAAAGGTAATAACAACTGATGGTAGGAGTACTCTGCGGGTGCTCTGCTGAACGCTTGAGACTTGATTTTCAAATTCAATTCCCTTTTGTTACATTTATTGTCCCAAATTGACCTTTTCCTAAACGGTTGATCCTAGCGACATGTCATAAAGTTTAGCTTGAGGTGGAATACATCAATACTACGGTTCGATGGGTCACACGAATTGGACGATGATGTATGGTCGCTCAAAGAATGCCTTTGAGAATGCCCGTGGGTTTTGGTTGAGTGGAAGGAGGCACATCGTAATCCTGGAAAGAGGCAGAAACTTATGAAGAGGGATGGTTGGAACCGCGTCAGCAAGGGAAGGAAAAGAAGAGACAGTTTGGAATGCCTCAAGCTTCGGCACATCGAGTCGCATCTCAGTCTAAAGAGACGAAGGCCTACGCTCATTGATAGCCCATACGGATCAATAAGTACTTTTTATGTTTTGTGTTGATGATTGTATTATATGCTGCTTGTGTTTCCTCTTCTGGTTTCCAACCAATTTCACCCTTGCGAGTGTCATCTGCTCTTACATGCCTACTAGCATTGGGTTTTTCCACGACTCTACATCAGTAAACCAGGCGACTCTGTCCGACCTGATCCAGCCATGTCCAGTCATGTCCAGGAGTTCCTCGGCATCCCAATTAAATAGGACTCTGTCCTGGACTGTCCTGGATCAGGCCGGACAGCTGCCCGATTTATTGATATACTGTGCCATAAATGAAACAACTGGTGATGTTCTATAGGCCAAGTGGCCTTCTAATGAGAATCACTGCTCACCTTTCCTGCAATATTATCGGTCTCAGCTGACGTAAAAATCCATTTGTGACATACAATACCTTTCAGAAGGTCTCAATTATGAGTGCACTTCATTGAGAGAGTTACATAAATACCAACTCTCCATCCAGCGCAAATAGTAGAACTTTGCTGAAGGTCGTCATATATTGAGCATGACTACCATGTCAGAAAGATTGCCTCGTAAATCGCAAACTGCATTATAATGTGTACATTACATAGAATGTAGAAAATCGAATCGTCCTTAAACAGAAAATATAGGTTAAAATATGTGCTGTTTTCAATCACATTCTCCTGATTATGCCTCAAACAGAATTAGATCTGACGTGGCTTAGTTATATTCTGGATGTTTCTCCGTGATCTTGTATTTAAATATCACAGTTTCCTTTAAAAATTGTCATCAGCGCCCCAATCTCCAATACATATGCAGTATACTTACATGGTGAGGAGCGGCGCTAGCCACCGAATATTTCTTCACGAAATCCGTGGTACCCCATCCAGCTATAGTAGCCTTTGGATAGAATGTAATATCTGTGAGCGTACTACTCCCGATTGTATTTTGTCCGGCCATCAGCTGGGTAAATAATACCGCGTCAGTGAGAGAAAATCACATATGCAAATTGTTACACTCACCGTCATTGTGAAGGTATACTTGCCAGCTCTATGTTTACTTTGATTATAGTTGACTTCCTCCCCGACAGCAACGGGAAGTAAATAAATTCCAACAGAAAGCGCCGCATCTTCCGGGTTGAACTCAAACTGAAACTTTAAAATAAACTAATAATGATGCAGAGAGGGATAAAATGTGGGGACTTACCTGCCATCGGCCGCTATCAAAGGTTGGGGAATAGTACCTTCCTGTGTCGTTCTTTTTGCATAGTTCTACGAAATCGTGGAGTCCAAAAGACCCTTCGATCTAGGTTGGAAGTACCGTTAGAAATACTGGATACGAAATGGTCTACGTGATCACAACGTACGACTGACGAATATGAGTATGTATCACAGTGAAATGAAGACATAGAAAAGGAGTTAGACGGCCACCTTACTGACCTCAACTTGACTGCTATTTAAACTTCCCTGTTTTAGCTTGTAGAATATAATTGATATGGTCTCTCGGAAGCTTTATCGGAGGCGACTCGCCGCCGAATATGACCTGGTCCCATACATTGTCGCATACGAAGTCGCGTAACCTGGCCATGTGAAAGCCACAGTAACACAGAACCCCCGAACTGCTAGCCAGCTGCTTTGTACGGGAAACTCTGCATTGTGCATCCATCTAAGGAACTTTTGCGCTGATAATTTCCTTCCCGAAATACCATTCATTACTTCTGCGCAAGTGCTTAGATGTAAGGTCATGCTAAGTCCGTTCTGTGCTTATCGTCTAAACGTCCTACTTGGATGTCAAACTCGGATCGGTCCTCCGAGCACGCCGTCGAATGATCAGCACTCGACGACAGCGGCTCCTATCAGGGCCCGAAGTGAACAAGTGAACAAGCTAAGACATTCTCGGGTATCAAAGTCGCGATGCCGTTGAATGAAGCATACATTCGTCTTTGAGAATTTAGCTTCTATGAGTGACACAATGTGTTCTAGCGGCAGTGATCAAAGCTTCTGCAGTTATAAAAGTGGTATTTTTTCCCAGGCTACTTCGCAAGCGTTTGACATCTTCACGTCAAAGCACTGATAGCTATTTTCAGGATCCACGGGGACCCACGGTAATGTGATTTCTGCGAAACCAAAGATCTCTGCTCATTACTATCAGCTCTTCGAGGAGTATATACATAATATATAAGATAAGATCCGGGCGCCCGGGCGCCTGCGCGCACGCGTACGTACGTGAGCGCGCGTGCGTATGCGAATTAATTCCTCCCCGCCGCTTCCCCCCCTCCCGCCGTTGTTCGGGGTCCTGGAGCCAAATAACAATAAATCCACGATGCAAACACATAGAAATAAACGCACAAATAAACAAGAATTGTTCAAACTGACTGTTTACTCTGTCACGTGACCTTACTGACGTGTTGCTTCTTTCCTCCCACCATCATCCCGCCGTGCTTCTTCCCCGCCAAAATGGCTTCTCGAAGTGATGATGCGACCGAGTCCGCTTCTGATATACTCAGCAATGTCCTAAATGCAGTCGAAGACGAGACAATAAGAGCATATCGGGCAAAGGTGCGTGTGCAAACTGTCGCTTCCTAAATAAATGCTTACCCAATGAATTTCCGTGTTCAGTGCATTGCACCCGCTCTGCGAATAGCAGCACGAGGCCATTTTTCAGTTAGAAATGCCCATCAGTGGGTGGATCTCGAGAAATTCCTGGATTTTGTTTCAAAACAAGCGCAGCAACCTGAACCACAGACACCCAAGCACAGCCGACCACTGCCTGATTCTTCGTCACCGAATATTCAGGCATATACACCTTTTCCTTCTCATTCTGACGTCGCTGACCGCCCAACAAAGTGTCGTTGTTCATCCCTAGACAATTCCCCATTCCCCAGCTCTCCCTCCCCCCTCTTCGCACATCTCTCGGTTTTTAATACCAATCCACAACCTCCGCCAGCGGCTCAACCAACTGTTACGACACCTGAGCAGCCAGATATCATGAATACAAAGAAGCGGGGAAGGAAAGTGACGAAGGCCGATAAACAAGAGGCAGCAGGACGCATTCGGGTGACCCGAAAGCTATGGGTTGACGGTACAATTAATGTCAGCGGACCCATGGAGAATTGGCCAGTTCCGAAAGATGGTAAAACCTATGCATATATTGTGGATTTGACCGATTCGGCAATAGAATATAAGGATTCCAGGGGGAAAATTTGTCCATGGCCAATATTATAAAAAATGCGGTGTGTTTTTCACATTTTATTTTATTTTATTAATTTGCTAAACTTCAAGCAGTGTACTGATAGCTGGGAAGGTGGGACTGGTGATTCAACTGCACAGCCCACATCTGTTACTCTTCTCGGTGGTGTTGATTGCCAACGGGGGGACTATGCTAATGGACGGCAGTGCTCCACAGATACAAGGTCTCGGAGACGTTCTTCTTTTGGAGAATGATCCTGCCATCAGCGGGATTGATGCAATGACTGCCGAAGAGATTGTTCAATGGCTGGTTCGCACATGTAATTGGCATTTTAAGCAGTAAGTTATTCCATTACGATTGGTTATCCTATTAATTCATTTCTCAATCCACAGTAATCTAGACCCGTTGAGCCAGGTATTGCCTAAAGAAGATATGGACCGTATCCGTGGCTTCCAACACCTTCAATTTCAAGAGCAGATGGACGACTTTATTAAATGGGCATCAACTCATCCTGAGAAGAAGTTACGAGGTATGGGAACAATGGCCTTATATTCTAATATACTGATATACTGGTGTTACAGATTGGATTGCCAATAAAGTTGTCCACCCATGGTATATTCCTTCACTCTGCAAGCACTTCTCCAAGATCCCAGGCTTTGATTGGGATTTGAGTCCAGCCGGTAATAATCTCAACGAAACATCTCATCCGGCAACCAACCGAGCCACTGGAATTGCACTGCCGCTAGTTGAGGCTATTGAGAGGTGAATCTTTTTGCCTATTCTCTATATTTGTATACAATTGATGTATTTGGTATATTTTAGAGCCAGACCCTATGATATACAAGTGTTAACTGATCTCCAGAAGTTGGAGGAAACCTGCGTCCAGAGAAATCCACATAATACACTCAGGCATCGGTTCTCATCAAACGGTCACCGACACAACAGCCGATCACTCAAATACGACGAAGCTCATGAGAAGCGTGAGAAGCTTGCCGGCATTGACAAGCGACTCGCAAAAGTGGAGGAGGATAGACGACGGTTAGAGACGCAGTCAAAGGCATTACGTGCTGAGAGGAAATTAGCTTCCGGTAGTAAACGAACTCATACAAAAGTTACACCAAGTCGCCGCCCTACTCTTCCTGCTTTCGGAGAGCGTATTGTCGCTGACCCAGCGAAAGAGAACGAGAATCCGTTTCTCGTGGTAGCTTCGACATCTGCATTAACCTTGGACCCCGAGCTCGAGCCACCGCCGCCAACTCTCAGCTATTTCCCATCTTCCGTCACACCCTCCCCATTTTATTCTTCTGGTTCTGGTTCTGGTTTCCCGTCCTCTACATGTCCACCAAGCTTCTGGAATCCCTCCTATAGCCCGTTCTCAAACACAGCCGGATTGGCTGCTCAGGATTTTTTTTGGCACAGATACCAATAAGTTGATTTTTCTATAAGCCTGTAATTTTTCTACTATTTATCTCGATTTAATAATTATTTAATGATATAATAATTTTGTATTTGAAGACCCTCCTCCGCTTTGAGAACTTCCCAGCCCTTCCTATGACCCTTTGTCTCGCACTCTGTCCCGCCCCCCGACGCTTAGCTAATATTTTTGTCTTACTAAGGCTCTCCCAAAATGGACGAACGCAACCTTATCGTACAGATTACGTCGTGCCTCCTCTTCGAGTTAAAGCATGAGAATTTGTAGATTTGGGTTGTCAATTATGGTCAAGAATTCGATATACTTATGATTTTTGTAATAGTTGCCCGTTTCTATTTCTGAAAAAATAGGCAAACCCCATCTCCCAGTACTTTTCTGTGTGAATTAGACTTCGTAGAATGTTCGAAAAATTCTTGAGAATACATGGATTAAAATTTCTGTTAATACTTACCTCAAGATAAAACGGTACACCATTTTGTGGAGCCGTACTCTACTTGGATAATAGCCTAGCCGTTGGGCTAACGTCGGCGTCATGTCAGATCCCAATTTCCGGCATTAAACCACCTCATGACTTTTTCAGGTCTTTATCCGTAGTCTATGACGTTTAGCTGAAAAAGCAATGTAAGTAACGAGCGGTTCGACTTACCTTCTAATTTATCCCTCCTATCCCGGCGCGACTACTCCAACTCATGTTTGCGAGACATTCAGAACAAGACTCAAATATCCTTTCAAATTCTTCACTTTTAGTGAGAAAATGGTGAAATCCTTGTCTCGAGAGCCAAGTTAAACGAGGTTTGACACTCTTCAAGAACAATGGCGACTAGATATCGGTAAATTCCGCACCGAATGACTCTGGTGAACCAATTATTTCCTCCAACTTGCGAGCTAACTTCTCGAAGAGAAAGAACAAAGTCTCTGGTCCGTCTTCGTTTTCAATAATCTTGTGAAGGACAGAAATTAAGCATCTCTATGAAGCTAACTCTTGAAAGATGGGTTTTTCGAGTTCATCGGTGGAGTCAATTTCCGACACAGAATTAACTACATCCTTGGAGAAAACTATGAGGGGAATAAGATTACATTTGAGAGAGGGCGGCCTCAGGCAGTACTACTATTGAGTGTGCGGGACAGAGTCTAGGATGTGCGGGGAGACCTCGAGCATTCGCCAGTTTATATATGACTGCGTAAGGCGATATCCGTTAAAGTCAATTGATGTGAAGTTTGCGTTCCAAGTGACAAATACGTCTTAGAGTATGTCGCAAAAATCCAAAACGCCTGGTCAGTCCTGATGGCATCGCCAGGCATTGTCAGGCACTGGTCAGGTAGAAGTTTGGGTTGACCAGGGTCTTTTCAGTCCCTGACCGACTGGAGCATGACATGGCGATGCCTGGCGATACCTGATCGACTAGGTCTTAGCATAAAGAATTTCTGAACATATTATAGTATTTTCTAATCGATAGAGAGGCTCCAAATAGACACATTAGAGGATAAATGATTATATTTTCACTTTACAACATCGCGGACTTATGCATTAACACTATTACCAAGCCTCTCCTCTAAGAAAAATCGAAGAAATGCATCTCCGTCAATTACATATGATATTTTAGAGGTATGTGGCGTCTACAATAGTAACCATATTGTTCGACGCTGACCTGTTTTGAGTATAGCCATTACATGCAGTGCAGACTCTCATGAGTACAGAGGCAACACCTGTCATGTCCTTTTATTATGTTTTGTATCACGGTTTAGTTCGAAGTCTCAAGGAGCGATGCAATGAGGCACACTATTACTACTTAAAGGACGTTCTTGAGGCTGCTGTTGACAAGCTGGAAGAGCACATAGGCGATATGCGATTTTCGAAAGCAGTTATTCTTTCCGTCTGTGAGCCTTCATTCAATCCTTTCGTGTCTCCGCAGTTTGCTTAATGTATATTTTTTTACTAGTTATTCATCCCGCTTTTAGATTTCGATGGATCAAAGATAACTGGCCTGCTGAACGACTTACTGATGCTCAAAGAATTATTCTACAAGAGGTGCGCTTTTCTCTTCTGCCTCAGTATATTCATATTAATGTGCCATCCCTAGTTGAAGCGGTACGACCGTGCTGTGCAGCAGGCAGCAATGTCACCCGAACGTTCCAAACCTAATGAAAGTCGCAACTTCAATGTGTATACTCTCATATCCGGCCTGCATGCACAACCCAATTCAGAATCCATCAGTGGGCCTATGTATCTAACGTATGAACAGGATCATCAAGACCAATATCCCCGACTTTTCTGTCTAGCTCTGGACTACCTCCCTGCACAAGCTTCCTCCGTACCGTCGGAACGTGTCTTTTCCGGTGGTGGTGAAACAGATTGTCGTCGTTGTAACAGAATCTCACCTGCCCTTTTTGAACAACTACAAATGTTGAAGTTTATGCTCAAGAAGGCACACCTTGACTTCGGCCAAAAGTGGCATGTTACAGATGAGGAGATGGAAATGGACAATCAGTTCTTAGACTGTGGATTAGCATGGCCATCTGGAGATGAGGACTGCAATGAAGTAAGGCTCATATAAATCTTCTTGCTGACAGTGATAGCGATGAGGACTCTGAGGTGGAAGTGTCAGCCAGTCAGCAACGACAACAGGTGGATTTGGATGACGATGACGGTGAATATATTGGCTTTAGTGACGACGATGAACAGTTTGATGGTGAATGGGAAGATATTTAGTACAGTTACATAGCTTCCATTGCTTAATGAATTTACGAATTGGTTGCTTATTTTGGATCGTGTTATTTGAATGGTCCGTCAAGCTCTATTCGCTCAGAGCCTTCTGCAGTTCATATAAGCGCTGACAGACGGCGGTCTCCGGATTAAGACCGGTTTATAGGTCGAACCGATCCATTGGTAGACGGTTCGGTTCGAGACCGTTACTATTTTTAAACCAAACCGACGGTTTCGGTCCCGTCCGGAACTAAAACCGAACTTTGGCAACACTACCTCTGCAGCCATTGGTTTCCGACTCCTTCAACCCATTTCAATCCTGCTGGCAGTGTTGTAGACGTTAGGTAGTTAGTAGCTCCAAAGAGCTCGCTAATTATGGCATGTGGGCTCAGTGGTACAACTGAATATTCTCAAGAAGGGATGGTTCATATGGGGAATATCACGCCTTCAGCCTCGACTATCCCGATGTTCGACTCGGCATCGATTTCCCTCTATTCGCCCCAGATGGGAAAGACGTCGAGCAGCTCATCTTGATATAAGCGAGGCTGAATTGTGAAGTCCTGGTGTTCTCCGTTGAAATGACCATCGGCAATATAGAAGGGCACGGGTGTAGTCTGTCAACAATACATATACTTACTAAGTATGTTGCTGTAGTAAAATGATAATATGAGGCTTACCAGTGCAGGATTATCGTAGGGATCAAAAGGGAGATTGTTGAAAAGCTCTGGGTCGAGTGGAATTCCCAATGGAAGGATGCGTGCTACTGTGTATCGTGGGGCCCAGGCGACAAGAGGTGGAGGGAGGTCAAGATCTTTCAAGGATTGTGAATCCGACTCGTCCATGTCAACATCTTCATTCGAGAGCTCTGGAAAAGACGTAAGAGGGGAACTTAAGGTGGGTTCTGAGGGATCAATGACTCCGTCTTCGGCGTGGCCGTGAACGTCAGCTATGAGGTCGGCTGCCAAAACATCTGGCTCTATCGAGTGAAGGGTCTGCTGTTTTCGAGCCGTTACCTGAGCTTGTGTGCCGCGTTCTTCGCACCTTCGGGTACGTCTTTTCTCTACTTCAATCTCTTTAGCGTCCTCTTCCTCCTGTTTACGCCGTCTCTTCTGTTCTTGCGTCTGCGGTTTGTAGACCCATCCTGGGAGGACCAGCTCGTGGACAATCTTCAATTGTCTCGATATCTCCTTATATTCACTCCTTTTCTCATCTGACAATTCACGCCAGCGAGTAGCGAACACTCCGGAAAGCTCGCGCTGAGGTTTCATCTTCTGACCTTTCAACAAATTCTTCAACTCGGCGGCGTGTTCGTCGGCGCGGAACAACACCCATGGATTGAGAGGTCGAGAAATTTTCCCCTTCTTCATGGAAAGGAAGTGTCGGGCATATTTCTTGAGATTGATAGTGACACCCTTCGCTTTCAACACGGCGGGTGGTGGTGGGAAACGTTGAACCTTGACTGCAGGAGTATTAAAGCCTGTGGTGGGGCAGAGAAAGGAGGTAGGACGAGAGGATGCTCTAGAGTGGGTTGACACACGGGCCATAGTTGATGAACTAATAGGGCTAGGGATATGGTGGGTTGGTGGGGGTTTCTGAAGGTTATAGTAGGTGAATGTGGTGGATAGTTTGCAAAGAAAACTGGTCTTTAGGATGTCCTTATTTATACTTCGTTTCACACTATATACAATGTATTGTACCTCAAACTGTGTGCGCCACGTTTGTTGAGGACACTGTTCACCTGTTGTTCGGCAAAATATTAATTGTGGTACAGTGCAAGCGCTTATGCCACACTGCTCTCTGTACTTTGGCGACCATTGTGCATCGGACATCTGGAATAGTTTAAGTGCCTTGCATTGTCTGTGGCGGTTGCGGTACAAACAAAGCCACAAAGCCACTTATTACCTTTTGGGTACGATTGGACCCAAAAAGTTATTTCCACACGCAGCGGCTGCGCAGGACAGTCACGGTGACACTGGGTAAGCTCATAACAATCGCAACAGAGAAAAAGATGTGGTTGAAGGGCGGAGTTTTCCAATAACATTGCAACCCACTACTTAGGGAAAGGGAGACGGACACAGAGAAAAGGTAAAAAAAAAAAAAAAAAAAAAAAAAAAACAGGATTTCTACAAAAGGGAATAACCAGTGAAACAAGAGACGAGAGATGAGAGACAAATGGAGAGTGAGATACTGATAGAAAATGGAGAAAGGACCAGAGATTTGGGAGAGTTGATATCAGAAAGAAGAGAAGACAAAACACTAGAAACGGAGAGGTCTGATGTTGATAAAAAAAATTCCAATGGAGAGAGAAACTATCGACCGCGAGGTGCATTTACATGGCATGATAGTGCGTTGCCTTACAAAGATACGGTTTTTATTTGCTATAGCAGTTATACGACCGCCGCCCGTTTACTAAAACCATAGGCGAGTAAGATGTCAGAGATAGTAAGTAACAGCACTGAATCTGAACGATAGCTGAAAGAACACACCTGTTCAGTTCTAATTTCTAACCCAACCCAGGTATCTCTGATATATAGGTTACTGATAATCTCATCCCAAGTTGGCCGGTCGCGTGGCGACCAAACCAGTATCTTCTTCAGAAGCTTAAGAGCATGTCATAATCTGAGGCCAACACTGTCCGAATATAAATGCCCTCAGATCTGAGAAGCCTTCATAGGCATTTTTTCCATCATAGGGCTAAAGAATAGCATCAGCGAGACTGAACGAAGAGACTACGACTCGGAGATAATGGAAAACGATATAATTAAAAGAAAAGAACTCCCACACTCCATAGTATATCCGAAGACATTCTGGAACTCACATGTTGTGAGCATCCCTCGAAACTATTTGCAAACAGCTCCGGAGCCGTATAAGAGTACGTGCCCGCAGCACCTCGAGACCAGCTTTCACGACAATCGCGTCTAGCAGCACCAAAATCGGAGAGAAGAAGACGACCTTCAGATGCCACCATCATATTAGGTGGTTTCATGTCGCCATGAAAGTACCCAGCTCTATGTACCTCGTAAAGCTTCATCAGCATATCGATGAGGGAAAAACGCACGACCTCGGGCTGAATTGTTCCTGTTGGAAATTAAAACCATAGATAAGTTATAAAGTGTTCAAAATCGCTATGAGGTGTGTACAGAAGGACTACTCCTTGGATAGGAGGGGACTTGGGCTCTAAACCACGCGCTTCTCGGTATTTCTCGTATTCGACGTGATCACGGTCATAAACTCGCCCCACGATCGGAAAAACGCAGCCAGATGCATCACGTGTAAGAGCCTCGGAGGCTCTACATTCTTTTTGAAGGGAGCCGTCACATTGTATTTGGATCGTTTGATGGCATACACAACCCCGCCGAGTAAACACTGGTATACTGTAATAAGTACTGTGCCATTGCCACCTTTACCTGTGACTGGATGAGTAATGGCGCCGAAGAAATGTCCAAATCACGTACCCATCCGCTCGCCTAACGAAATAAAAGAGTCATAAAAACATCTGTAGGTAGATAATGAATATTGTATATAGCCAGGAAGATGAAATGATCGCGCACCTGATCGAATCACAACTAGAAGTAGGCAGATTAGAATCACCATCGTAACTCATATCTGAAGAAGTGGAAATGCCTCTCCACCAGGATGACGCATTACTGTAGTTTGACGTGGAAGATCGGGGAGAGAACGCGCTGCTTACACTGGCAGCAGAGTGATAAATCCAGGAGTTTCCGGCACGTAATGACGCTCTGAACTTCTGATATATATGGAGTCGATACGACGTGCTACCTTAAGAGGTCGAGTTATTGGTAGGCTGGAGGAAAACCAAGTGCTGACCGTGTAGAGAGGCTGTAGGGGAAGATAAGCTGTGTGCCGGTAGTGGGTAGGGTTTTGTGAAGAATAGAATGGATTTTTTTTTACCCTCTTTCCATGGTCTTTAATAGAGAGAGAAAGATGTATTGTATCTAGTGTTCTGACACGCGTGCGCTTGTCTGTGCTCGCTTGAGGAGACAACGAATAGCGATTTTCCCTGAAATTCCAATACAAGTCAAACAATTAAGTTAAGAAGATAACACTAACCTACACCTCGCTTTTCCTGTGTTCATTAGAACCTAGAAAGTCACTTCGGTTTGAGGCATTTGACTCGGAGGTTCCACGCTTGTAAATAATGGAAGTTGGATGGTGAATATTTTTTAGGAATAAGTATGACTTCTGACTTTCGAAGTCTTAGATACATGAGATCTGTATCACTGATTCAATACATATGTAGTACATATGAAGTTGAATGGTTGCCCGCTTGCGACATCATCCTTCCGTTGTCAACTTCAGTATACACACCTACATGCTACTTGAAGTTCCGCTTGGTATCATTCCAAAATCTGTGATAAACCCTAATTAATCTTCTCAAAGACTTCACTTTTTTTTATTTCTCTAGACGATTCAAATCATGGTCAGTGGCGACCGGCGTTGGCTATAGCGATAGCGATCGGCCTTGACCGGTCACCCTGTTACGTGACAAAGCTGACGTCATCCACCAAATTCCTTTTCCGTTCTAACTCCAATCAAGTCCAGCTCTCCGCTGTACCTCTCTATGTTTAGCAGACAGCGCCATCGATGATAGCGTAATGGCTGTGGGGACGGATACCTTGAGAATATACCTCTGCCATATACCACGATGACCAGCCTTCATCCAGTAAATGTTAAGCAAGTCGAAGAACAACCTGGGCATCCAGATACCCTACCAGGTAGTATCTCTTGTCATTCCAATAGTCCCAAAATGCTTATTGCTTGTAGATGCTAACCATGAACACTTTATCGGCGCACTGGACAAACTTGTTGATGAAACTGACACTACACGAGGGGATGGAATAAACAATGTATCTGAGACAATCCACGCACCTGCTCACACCGTCAAAGAGCACCCCTGGTTAGGAAAATTTATTCCCGGCTTGGAAACTCTCGCTTCCAAGTATCATGTGGGCAACTTCGTAATTGTTCGGGGGACAGGAGAAAAGTTCTTCGAAGCTATGCCCATATGTGTGTCTTATTTTCATCTCTGCTAAGGGCAAAAGACGTCTAACACTTTTCAAAGATGCTAGGATTGGAATGCATCTCCTGTTTTATGGGCGACTTGAGAAATATCTTTTGGAGCGGCCTCTCGTGGAAGCTCAACTTCGGGAGCAATCCATCAAGGAAGGCATGGTCTTCGACTCACCCGCCAGTGTATCTTCCATTCCCAGCTTTATCCAGACCTATTCCATCCAAATAGAGGAGCTATTGATCCAAGATATCCAAAAGGGCTATAAGTGCTTTAATGAGTTTTTCTATCGGTACGCGTTGCATTGGCGTTACATAACAAGCATTCTAAATGTCAAGTCTCTACAGGAAATTGAAGCCTGGTGCTAGGCCGATCCAAAACGCCGAAGACCCACACGGATTCTGCTCGGCAGCTGACTGTCGGTTAACTGTATTTGAAACCGTCGATAATGCTCGCGAATTCTGGTAAATAAACTGTCGATCTGATGGATTCTTATTGATCGATATTAACTCAATTGGCAGGGTCAAAGGAAGGAATTTTACGATTCCTTCACTTCTGAACGCTAACAGTTCAACTTCCACCGGCACTGAAATCCCTCATCCCTCT